>JZKD02S0455568.1:99694-115474 GCA_000966675.3 Picea glauca
AGAGAGAGGGAGAGAAATGGAAACTTAGGAATAGGAGAACACGTGTTCCAAGAACACGTGCACATTCTTAAGAGCACATGTGTGTTCTAAGATTACATGCACATTCTTTCCATTTCCATTTCAATTTTTTGGGGGGCGAGAATGACAACTCTAGCGTACGTTTGTTGAGTTGTTTACCCCATATTTATGTTGAGAATGGCAAACCTAGTAGTTTGGTTTGCAAATACATTAAAACCTCCATTTTTTTGAATGCCTCTCAATATCTCTATTTTTAACGTTATTTTTCTATAATCTACAAAAATATGTTGTCGATGAACTATAGACACACATAAAATCGACTATGTAGATTCCAAATATATAATTTAAATAATAATTAATATTGTTCACTATTTTTAATTTATTTTTGTTTTGACATATATCATAATCCTTAAATACATACTTCTTTTATTCTTTCTATAACGTTTTATCAATTAATATTGTTCACTATTTTTAATTTATTTTTGTTTTGACATATATCATAATCCTTAAATACATACTTCTTTTATTTTTTCTATAACGTTTTATCAACTTAACCATTTTTAAAATAATTTATATGCCACACTAGAAGAGACTAAGATATACAATCTAAAATAAATAAATAATTTGTTTGATAATGTTAAGACCCTAGTATCTTGCACTAACACAAGACATTGTAATTTCAAGGATATATTGACTTTCATATTTTCAAAATAAATATAAAATAAATATTATAAATTTTGAAAAAATACCTTACACTAGAACAATAGGCTCTTTACAATTGTGCAATTTTTTTAAGGAAATTCCATTGTTAAGATATTCAACTCATGGGCTAATAGAGACATATACATTATATTTTGCTTGAAAAATAACATACCACCTTTAGAAAAACTCAAATTTCATATAGTTATTCACAAACTCTACAAACAAAATTATATATTAGAAAGTTAATTCAATTTCCTACATTTCATCTTTTTACATCATATTCAAATGCATTGTAAAAGTACCTTGAATAATCCCTCCATGTTACAAGATTATTGTTTTTCCATGTTTGCATTGTCACTAACACATCATGAGAGACCTTCCATCTTAGCTTTTTTTTCAACGAGAAAAAATACGCTTTATATTCAAAAGGATATAAAAATGTACAAAACTATTTTTGCGAAAACCATGAAAACAAGAACTATGCAAGTGGGGCATGCAGTCCATACAAACAGATCTGTTCCTTGGCAAAACCGAGATCGTTCCTGATCCATGGGAAGGCAGCACTAAAAACCAAAGGTGGCCAAATCAAAGATTGATCCTAGTGGTAGGTCCTTCATTGCCTTCCTCCCACCTTGTAAAACAAATGTGTCTCGATGGCAAGAACAAAGCTTTTTTAGAAAGGGTGTCCGCCTCGCCATTTTCCTCTCTGTAGATGTGAGAGAAGGAGAGCTTACTGATCAGATGAGTGGCTTCATGAGTTCTCTCCTTCCAGCACTCAAGAGCCGCCACATGGAATTCTGCACGCCCGCTCAGCCAATCAATGATAATTTTGGAGTCACCAAGGAGTAGTAGCTCATCGATATGCAAGCGACTTGCCAGAATGATAGATGCCCACGCTCCCAAAAGTTCTGCCTTCATGTTGGAACCATGCCCACAGTTTAGAGTCCAGCGGAAACACGTATGAGAGTTTAGAGCGATTTTCCCTCCTGCTCCACAAAGTGAGCCACCTTGTTGTGCCGCTCCGTCAAACCAGGCAACAACCTTATCGCGAGGAACTTTAAAAAAGGTCCTGCTGGGAGGTGGAGCTGATGACTGTCTCCTACGAAAATCCATTTCAGCCAGAATTAAATTGGCCACTCTGTGAATTGAAGGAGACTTTTCATCAAACAGGGCTGCGTTTCTGGCCTTCCAGACCTGCCAGTAGAGAAAGACTGGCAACAGAGCAGGGTTCTTTGAGTCATCCATCCAGTTTTGAAAACATATAGATACGCTGGGACCTGTCCACGTTGAGGTGAGCAACAGAGCTGGTGATATGAGTTGCCACACTGATTTGGAGAAAGAGCAATCGACAAAGACGTGGACGATGGACTCACTGTGTAGTTTACACAGAGTGCAGCAGCTAGGCCCCTCCCATCCACGGGATTGAAGGTTCGGCCACACAAGCAGCTTGTGTTCGATCAGTAACCAAGTGAAAAGTTTCAGCTTGATTGGACAGTCACCTCTCCAAATCTTTCGGCGCCATCGATCAATGGTGATAGACCAGAACTTTTCTGCTAATGCTCTATAAACATTTTTTGCGGTGAGTGTGCCAGATCGATCCCCTCCCGTCCACAAGAAGGTATCTGGCCGCTCTTGTAATCGGATGGTCGCGTCCATTAACAAATGCGTGAAGCCTTCCCACTCGCCAGAAAGATCGGTATCCAACTGTAGTTCCGAGCTAATGAGCCAAAGATCGCCCAAATGACCCCCACTGGACGGAGACCAAAATTGATGAAGGAAAAAAAGACTCTTACTATGAAGGTGCGCCAAAAGTTGAGGGGAAAGCAAGGCTTGTCTGCCCAATCCCAATAAACTGTCTCTACCTACTTCAATCAGATAGCCATTTTCAGGATTCCACGAAAGCCAATGAAGAATGATGGGAAGGGACTTTAAGAGATGTTTCTAGGTTTGAGAGCCGCTGGTGGGTCGCTCCGAGGCTGATCTGATCCAGATATGAACCGGTAAATGTGGGAAGTATTTTGCCTTGATAACCTTACTCCAGAGGTCGGGTTTCATTAGAATTCGCCAGAAGGTGTTGGCTGAGAGGGCCCTATAGAAGAAGGGCAAATTTTTTAGACCCCAGCCACCCAACAGCTTTGGTTTTGATATTGCATCCCATATGCATAGGTGGTAACCAGAGGTGTTCTTGCTGCCAGTCCAGAGGAAGGAGAAAATAAGTTGGCGAAGGGTCCTCAGAACGAAGACCGGGATGTGTGCTAACGCCATCCAAAAAACCGACAGGCTTTCCAAAACTACTTTTATGAGAACATATCTTCCTCCCAAGGAGAGCATCTTGTTACACCAATGATGAATTCTTCTTTCAAATTTATCAATAAGCCAGAGCTAATCTTTGTTAGAATATCTGGAGGATTTGATAAAAAATCCAAGGTAGGAAAACCCCTCCGTTAGTTCAATTGAAGCATAACCGAACAGCTCTTTTAAATCTGATAGTAAAAACTCATGTGCATTCGATGCTAGGAAGACAGATTTGTGTTTATTGGTCTCCAAACCAGAGGCAGCGCAGAAGGTGTTTATGATGGCGTGTATGATGGTCCATTCAGCGAGACTGGCCGAGGTCAAGATCAGCACATCATCAACAAAGAGGATATGCAGGATATGTGTCAGCCCCGAGATTTTTACCCCTGATAGGTGGCCCTCCGCTTGACTATTTTTGAGTAGGATGTTGAGCCCTTCAAGGATCAAAATAAAAAGAAGTGGTGAGAGAGGGCAGCCCTGTCGGAGCCCTCTCTCACAACGAAAAGCTTTGGTAGCTTCCCCATTGATCAGAATAGCAAGGGTGGCCGAGGATATGCATCCTAAAATCCAATTGGTTAAAACTAATCCAAAACCACACTGTAGAAGAATAAGATGCAAAAATTTCCAATTGACGCAATCGAAGGCCTATTTGAGGTCCAGCTTAAGAAGAATGGCTTGTTGTTTCTTTGACTTTAAACTGTGGATGCATTCATGAGCGACTCCAACTGCATCGAGAATTTGTCTTCCTTTTAGGAAGCCGAGTTGTTCCTAGGAAAGTGCCCTGGAGAGAAAAGGACGGATTCTTCTGGCGATGATCTTAGAAATTAGTTTGTAGAATAGGTTGCAGAGTGAAATGGGATGAAAGTCTTTAAACTGCCTGGGAAGATTTGATTTAGGAATCAAGACTATAAAGGTATTTTTTAGCTGGGAAATTACCACACCTCTGGTTCTAGAATCCTCCATGACGTCCAGAAGATCCTGACACATAATATCGAAGAAATGGAGATATAATTCGACCGACCACCCGTCGAGTCCAGGACTCTTTTCTTTTTTGAAACCACTGAGTACCGCTAACAGCTCCTCCTTTGTACAGGAGGACTCTAAGGCTAGAGCCTCCTCAGTAGTCACCATCTTTGGGAAGCGGCTTGCTAACTCAACCTATGCTGCAAGGCTAGGAGCAGAGGCAACCTGAAAAAAAGCTTTAAAATGGTTGGCAGCGGCAGCTTTGATATCTTCCTGAGAGCGATGTAGGGTACCGTCCTCCTCTTCAATATCCCAAAGCCGCTTTTTAGAACGTCGGGCGCTGGCAATCCGGTGAAAGAAGCGAGTGTTTTTATCCCCTCCAGCTAGCCAGACCATTCTGCTCTTTAAACCCCATCTCTCCTCATCTTCACGAAGAAAAGTATTACGAGCTTTCTCCAGCTCGCGAATTTTTAAGTCAATGTCAGTGTTGGCTAGGTCCTGGATCTGTAATCGATGAAGGCTATCCAGCTCCTGTTCAATCCTGTTGATGGCAGCCTGTTTCGCTTTTTTTTTACCTTTTAACCAAAGTGAAGTTTGAAATTTTAGTCTGGAAAGTTTTCTTACCAGGTTTCCTTGGGGATCTCCAGGCAACGAACGGAAAGTGTCTGCCCAAGTCGATCTGACCAGGCTGTTGAAAGAGTCCTCCTTCAACCATAGTGGATTGAACTTATAAGGTTTTCCAGCCCCAAAGCGCCCCACACCTATCTGTAAACAAATGGCTGCATGGTCCGATAGGAATGGGAGGTTTACCCACGCGCGGGAGCTACAGAATGGAGAGAGAAAATCTTCTGAAATTAAAAAACGGTCGAGTCGCTTTGCTATGCTAGCTGGACCCTGTCTCCCATTCCTCCAAGTGGGTATAAGCTCAGACGGTTTCAGGTCAACCAAGGAGTTTTTGAAGAAAACATGATTAAAGAAACTCATGAGCAGGTCAGTCACCGCTTTTTCACCCCAGATTTCCTTAGGATTGGTGATCAAGTTGAGATCTCCAGCTATGATGAGATTTTTTGCCGCCAAAAGCCCGAGTTCATCCAGTCTCTCCCAGAAAACCTTACGGTCAGCACACCGGCCGTAGATATTGAGTAGATTGATAGAAGAATTGAGTTCAAAACAGGTCCCGACTCCCTGAAAGTAGAATCCCCCCAGGACTGAGCATCGACGGAAAATCAAAGAGAGAGGGGTCCCACGAGGCCAGAAGACCGCCTGAGGTGCCCACAGAGCTTGCCGCACAGGTCATCCAGTTCGGCCGGAGCAGATGCATGAAACCCCTAGCTGCGAAAGCATCCACAAGTGTTTCTTGCAGAAAGATAATTGACGGCTGAGTCTTCTCCAGGAGTCTTCGCATGGAGGCGAGTTTCAGGGATCCTCCAACCCCTCTTATGTTGAGGGATAGAAGAATCATGATTCACCTCTAGCTAGGGATTTTAATCCTCTAAGCGCCCCTTGATTTGTAACAGTAGCTTAGCTGCCCGATGCTTGCGTTCCAGTCAGAGTCTTTTTTCGCGCACTGTGGGTTTTCAAAGGTGAAAGTTCAAGCCCAATACCTCTTGACCAAGTGGGATCCGGTCCTGGTGAAGAAAAAAAGTTTGATGAGGATGGGTGATCCGAAGGAGGAAGGGTAGGTTGAATAAGAGAATTTCCATGATAGGCATGGATAGGTATCGAATCGAAGGGAAGAGAGGGAATAGGAGTAGCTACCGGAAACATGGTTTCTAGTTGTAGTTCCGATTGGGTCGGCTTAGAGTAACCAGGTAATGTGAGGGGATCTGGTGTTTCATCTATGACTGTTGTAGGATGGGAACCCGGAACCCCTGTAGATGGTTCAGGTGGAGTTAGCAGTTGGGTTGCAGGAGCAGGTCTGGAGGTGGTGGAGCTGTCTGTTGGGACAGGCTCGGCTGGTAAAGACAGGGGAGGGGGAATAGGTGAAAGGTCAGGCTTAACCGGAAGAGAGGCCGAGGGTTCAGAACACAAGATATTGTCCGCCTGCTCATTGATGAAAAGTTTGTCCCAGGATGAGAGTGTATTGAAAAGTGAGGGACACAGTAGATGGATCTTACCTACTAAAGTTTCATTAGATGGAATTGTGTCCCTCCGAGGGAAAGGTGCCTCCTCCGCAAACTGGTTGGGTGAAGAGATGTATCCATCAAATGATGCCTCCTCTGCTGGATCCAAAACGAAGTCATGTGGGGGGAACTTATGGCAGTCCCTTCTCAAATGTCCGGTTCTGCGGCAGAGAGAGCATCGGAAGGGGATGCTTAGATAGTCCAGACGATGAGCTATCAGTTGATTGCGCCAATCAATCTCTAAAATTTTCGGAAGTCCAGCCTGGATGTCGATTTCCACATAAATCCTCACCATTCTCCTGTCTGAAGCAGCTAGAGAGTTTGAATCCACCCTTAGAAAACGTCCTAAAGAGGCCCCAATAAGTTCGAGCGCTTGCTGGTTCCAGAGTTGAAGAGGTAGACCTGGTAGAAGGACCCATACATGCTGGTGACTGAAGAACTTAGTAGAAGGATTGAATCCAAGCCTCCATCTTTTGAGCATAAGACTTCCCCCATCGAAAGGCCAGAAACTATCCAGAATGAGGGTCAAGTCCTCTGGGTTTCTGAAGATAAAACCAAGCCAGCCTT
The DNA here is from genome assembly GCA_000966675.3 of Picea glauca. Lineage (NCBI taxonomy): Eukaryota > Viridiplantae > Streptophyta > Pinopsida > Pinales > Pinaceae > Picea > Picea glauca. The sequence goes on from JZKD02S0455568.1 coordinate 106,363, forward strand.
GTTGCAGCAAGTGAATCTTGGGAAGGTATCCAAGGATCGGTTTCCAGTGGTTTGTAATCCAAACATCTAAGTTCTGCTTACATTTTTCCTTGTATGCTAGCCTTCCAACTAAGGCACACAAGGCCAGGTTGCAGGCTTCTGAAAGACCAACATCCATGCCAAGAAGGAGCTTGGGATGTCTTAGTTTAGGCTTCCAAACTCTATTCAGACGCTTATGGATGCCTTGTTTTTGAGAGGTAGGTCCTAGCTGTGGGTGCCTCACCTCAGGACCATGCCCAAGCTGTTTGAACCCTTCAAAGCTATGCTTCTGATTACCAGGAAGACTAGCACCTTCAGTAGTAGTCTGTGAAGTCGCAACAATGACTGGAGGACCAGACTGGGTGATCGGAAGTGTCACAGAGCGAGCTCCTTCATTAGTAGTCTGTGTAGTCTCGGCAATGACTGGAGAAACAAACTATGTGATCGACTCTGCAACACAAGAAGGAAAGGTGGGACCAGGGCTCAAACACACCGGTGCGCCAGACCTTCTAGTAGTCCAGAAATGGTTGGAGTAGAGATCATCTATCGAGGCCAACATTGCCGGGTGGTCCCATGGGTTTCCCATGCTCCCAGCAGGATGGTCCAGACTGTTTGGCGCACTTGAGAAGCTTCTAAAGAAAAAAACTAAACAGAGACAAAAAGGGAAAGAAACAAAAGGGCTTCTGGAGCAGTCAGAAAGGAGAGGTGAAAGTGTCAGGGTCCCCCATCCTTGTCTGGCAGGTCAGTGAGAGCCAGAAAAGTTGAAAGTGGAGAAGTGCGCTCCAGTAATCTTAGAGGGATAGTCAGAGCTTCCGAAAGGGGCCAAGTAGAAAAAACAAAGATCTAGGAAATAGGGAAAGAAACTGAGCAAAGACAGATCTGTAACCACTGCAACTCGGGGAAGCGTGAGGGGGCAAAACAAGGTCACCGCAGGAACAAAATTACACCGTATCCAAGTCGAACGGTCGGAGACAAAAGCAGCAAAAGACAGAGTCAGTCCAACCTAACGAGACTAAAGCTCAAAACGGTCGCAGATAACGCCCAGATCGATGCAAGAAAGCTTTTGGGGTCGTCAATGGCGCAGTAGGTGCCAAGCATAGTCTCGTCTATCCTGGGCGCCAAAACTTCAGTGTAGACCAGTTCAAATCTCTGCAATCGCCGGCCATCTCTGCTGGTATACCTTCCATCTTAGCTTGCATCCACCCATCTCTCTGTATAAATTGAACATAAGTACAAATATATATAGTGGTAGATCCATCTTAACTTAAGTTTTCTCTAAATATTTAATAAATCTCAAATTAAGACAGATTTATACTAATTTCATTAAAATTAGATATCATTTATGAAAATAGAAGACGTGGTCACTGAGGTCTATTTATGAAAAGTAATATAATAATAATAATAGTAATATAATCTCAAATTAAGACATATTTATACCAACTCTATAGCTGTGCACAACTGTCCTTTATTACTTTAATGTTTCTCCAATTTACTCTCTGCATGCATGCCAGTTTAGTCGATTTTGATGTTTACCAACTCTATAGCTGTGCACAACTGTCCTTTTTTACTTTAATGTTTCTCCAATTTACTCTCTGCATGCATGCCAATTTAGTCTCTCTGTGCAAGTTTGAAAATGGAGAATTTAATATCTACATTATCTATGTTTTCGTGGAAATTTTTCGAATTAATGTTTAGTCAAATTTAATTATGCTTAAATAATTTGCCTAACAAAATACAGCTGTGGATGACGTTTATCCCAGCTGCTATAAACCATTGGATGACGTTTATCCCAGCTGCTATAAATTTAATTATCTATGTCAGTGACCACGTTCTCTCCCATGATTCTTTGTGCGTTCAAGAATCTCTCCCATAGGGCTTTTTATGAACCACTTGACTTAGAGGTGAAGCTTCATTGTTATACATGTTTGCAAAACTTGATTGTTGATCCCCGGGAAACCTGATTGCTATAAATGTGTTGAGGGAAGCACAATATGGATTGAGTGGAGGAATAGTATTTGTCTTTCCAAATGGCTCTATTCAAACACTGGCAAGGAAGCCGATACTCGATGCAACTGACGATCATAAACTTAGCATGCCTTTTTGGCATTGCCTTTGCACAGCTTGAGTTCAGTGAAGCTCTTACGGGATCTGTTGGTTTTCCTGATGTAGCAATTGCGTGCTTAGGAAATTTAGCAGTTTTTTTTACTTGTATATTGAGAGGAAGGCTTGATCTGGATATTGGTGCCAGAGATGTTCTGGCCACCAATAGAGGTCCCAACCTCATGAAGACACAGGGGGGTGAAGACTCTGGACTGACAACATGTAAAGATAGAACGAAATATGAAGATGCTGCCGTTCTAATGTTGTCAACAAACACGTCCGACGATTCTTCCATCGAGGGATTCATGAGGTATATCCACCATTCACATGGTCTGGACTCCATCCTACTCAAATCCCTTCCTTTCTTTTCACATGGATGCTGTCGTACATTTGGGAGCTGTCGCGGTCCATCTCATCGATGCAACTGCATTTTATTGCAGACAAAGGAGGAAGAGATCAGAATGATGATTGCACGTAGGATGCCCGGAACACTTAAACAGCTGTCTGATTCCGAGTGCCTACTGCCATGTGGGGAGTGCCTGAGAAATGGCTGCCATGGGTGTGACCAGGGCCTGTTGCATGTGAAGCAGAATGACCTTGAACGGATGAGGAGGTCGAGAGAGGAAGAATCTGAGGAAGAATCTGATGAAGAATCCCCTCAAATACAGGCTGAGGCTGAGCGGAGGTTGAAAGAGGAGGAGTCCAAGGTGGAATCCCATGTTGAAATACATGTTGATGTGAACGACACTGAGCAGCAGAGGTTGACAGAGGAGGGATCCAGAGCGACATCCCCTGCTGCCGTCTGTCAAATACTTGAAAGGACATACTGTCTGGAAGGGTATGCTTGCGTCTGCATTCCACTGCGTGAAGCAGACGAGGATGAGTGGACAAAGCTGCTGATCAGATTTATGAGGTCTAAAGATAAGGAAGGCAGAGGAGTCAGAGTTTTGGCTGCGGATGCCATGGAGAAATACATCGATCGGAGCGGAGAATCGGCGCGGGTAACAACAAAATCGATAATAGAAGAGTACACCGGTTTCTCGTTATTAGTGCAAAGATTGATAGAAGTAATAGTGAACTTTCTGCTAACTGGGTGGTTAAGAGTGGATGGTTTCTCTAGCGCTCTCATCGCCAGACGGGTCGTAAGAGATTATCTTGTTGATAGTAAAGGAACTGCCTTTACTGCCAATGCGTTTCTAACCGGCGCTCTCATCAAGTGTAATCAGAGCAGTGTTTGCCAATTGCTGAGGTTTAGAGGGAGTATTCTGGGCGTGAGAACATTAGCGTATGTGGTAGGTTGTGTTAACTTGATTTGCTCCATCGCTTGGTGTGTACTTATTGCAAGTGAAGGAAGTGTTGGCAAACGGTATGGAATACAGTCCATGTCACCCTCTAAATATAGAGTCATCGTAATATTGATAGGCATTGCTATTGCTTTGCTCATGGATTCTTTAAGTTTGTATCTTTTGTATCTTTTAAAAAATGAATTATTATCAAGAGAAGTAGAAGAAAGACGAATGAAGAAAAAGATTCGTATGGTTTGGGGAGTGATAGTATTGGAGATAATATACATCGTAGCAGGTTGCGTATTAATAGTAAAAGGTTTGAGTTCGGGGAGATGGGTATATAGTGCTATCCAAATTCTGGTTTGGGTTAAGTGGGGAATTGGTAGTTATCTTCTTGGTGACCGGGATGATAGAGTGGAATATGATCGAATCAAAAAACAATGGAATATGATCGAATATGATTTGTTCATGAACCATGGAGTTATGGTGTACTCTACTGCCTTCATGCTCAATGCTATTTTAGCTGGAGTTAGAGGCAAATGGAGTTTTTAACCATCCAAATCATGAGTGTAGCTTTTTGGAATGAAATAATTGTATTAAATGAAAATTGTATTTCTTTTAATATATAATATATTTGTCATACTTTGAAGTCATTTTGTGTTTGCAATGGTTACTGTTTTCATTTGAATTGTTTTTTAAAGATTATTTTATTAATCTCTTTTTATCTAAAATGACATAGCAAGTTAATTTAACATTTTCCATATATGTTATTTTATTTTTAGTTAAATAATTTTTGACCTAGCAAGTTAATTTAACATTTTCCATACATGTTATTTTATTTTTGGTTAAATAATAAATAAATAATTTTTTATATAATTGAAATATTGTTTTTCTAATATTTATGAAGGCTACACATTTTTAAATAAATTTAATTATAGTTTAAAAATAAATTTTAAAAAATAATAATAAAAAAATATGAGAAAGATATTTATAATTAAGTTATTCAAAATAAATATATAAAAACAGAAAGTTATCATAGTTAATGGAAGACAAAAAACCATTAAAAAGTGTATTAGAGAGGCCAATACAACCTATGCATAAATATATTTTGAAATATATGTTAAATTTTCTCTAAATCCATTTAAATCTAAAAAATCATGTTTAAAACATATTTGGTGAAATTGTTTGCAATTTGTGAGGCCTATTCATTATTCATTAGTTTGTACTTGACATTTTTATAAAAAGAAGCCATGAAACATTGAATATATTGAATGGAAATCCCTCACATACATGAGCAAAGATTAGTTCTAAAATCTACAAACATTGCAATCTAAAGCTAAAGAATAATAACACAAGGGAACCTAAGATTGAATTGAGAGAGAGAGAGAGAGAGAGAGAGAGAGAGAGTGTTTGGGTCGAGATCCCTTGGTGGTATTCACATTGAGGTGTTTCAAAGAGTTTTCATTGTGGGAGATGAACAACATGGTTATGCAAGGACTACAAAACTCCATAGATGTTATGCCTCCATATATGTATCTTTATGTAGTGTACTTAATCAGTAAAAATAATAAATTATGAACAACTATAAACTACGGAGAGTAAAATAGAAAAAACAAAGCTATTGAACCTACAAAATATAAACCTTTATATTGATAACCTAAAAGGAGAGAAATTTCCAAGAACCTTTTCAAGGGGGGAACCTTGAAATATGCAGAGATCCAATAAAATGAAAATACTTGACAAAAAATTGTAAATCCTTTTACCTCTATAAATAGTTTCTCACTAGTAAGACCTTAACTACTTTTGGTCCCATCATTAAAGACTACCAGCCACCTAGTGGGTGTTATTTAATAAAGGGAACCCATTTACATTAAGTAATAACACACCAACTACCCACTGGGCCTTATTCAAAGAAGATGGCCTCATACATTAATTGAATAACTCTTAAGTACCCAAAATTAGGGAGGTTAGGGTGGGGCCCTAACATGCCCACCTCCTTCAAATACACCATTTTCCTCAAAGCTCGAGATGTGGAAGCTAGGGTAAAATCATTGCTAGTTCTAAGGTAGCATCTTTATGTTGTATATCCTTCCCCTGTATTAGGACTTCTCCAACATTGCATTTTCATAGTCAATCGATGCTAATCTCAAATACAATATCCTTTTAGGTCGTACTTGGTTTTATGCTATGAAGGCAGTAACAACCTCTATCTTCCAAATTATCCGCTTTGCCCACCAAGGAAAGATAGTGACAATAGAACAACTTGTTTATCTTACACCCGGCGTGCGACTTAATCCCAACACAAATGTACCATTCGTAGGCAAGTCGACACCCGAATACGAGAGTATTGGTATAGGCCTCTACCCAAACCTTATGGGAACATTCCCCTTACCCCCACACGATATCTCTCAAATAGCTCTGATTAATGTGATCTCTTCCTTTTGTGGTAAATCCCTTGGTTCTTTCGACCCTTGGGTAACTCCTCACTCTTCCGATGTTGAATCTTTCGGAGATAACATGCATTTGTCCCAAACTAAATTATCATATTCATCTATCTAGACAACAGATGAATATGCTAACACTGATTCTAAACTCCTATTGGATGAGGAGTCAGATATGTTTTCCTCTCCTTACTGGGTTACCCCTGAACATCTGTCACACACCCACTACGACAACCTAGATTTTTCATCTTTTTCTTCAAGGAATAGAATCCCCGAGACTTCTGTGGGGCCTAGCGCAGACCCTCCCTTCCCTTATCCTCCTCCACACGACCACAACCTGGCTTTAGTGCAAGCGCCTTTCGCAACTAGCGAGTTGGGAGTCAAGACTCTCGACTCCCCTTTCTCCAAACACCAATACTCGAGATACGATTCAGGTATGGCTCCCTCCTCACTAGCGCCTGCTACATGTAACCGTAGGCTAGGCCAAACACTAGCACCACTCGCAACTTCACTAGTTGAGGTGTTGAGCCCTCGTGCTCCTCCTTTGCAAATCCCCGAGACGCGAGAGGTCAACGTCACATGGACTCTGTCAAAGCGACGCGCACATACCACTTGTTTTCTCCATTGTACTCTGCTCACGAGTTGTGTTGCCACCGCCCGTCTCACAAAACCTCGGCTCTTGGCGTTTCACGGCCTTAGTGATCAGGGTGCAACTTCTTCATCCTGCGAAACCCCGAGCCACGATAAGTCAACAGTGGGTTGACTCTTTCCCAGGCGACATGTGTCCATCACCTGTCACCCGTTCCCACCTTTCTCTGGGTGCTTGTTGTTGCACCACCTGTCAACCACGTGGACCCCACCTGATGGATGTGCCACGTGTTCGTATGAGCCCTCGGTGCTCGGCACTTCGCGACTTCTACCGTCGAAAAGAAACTCTCTCAAGTTTCGAACCCCCGATAGGCGATAACCACGAAAGTTTTGATCCCACGGCTCTTCCATGGCCTGGATCCAATGACCACGATCACATTACGATATCGCGAATAGTGAGTTTGTGCAGTCCTACCCTTGACCACCCCAAGTTGCGAGTCAACGAAATGCTACTCTCCTGACTGTGAAAAGGCTAAGATTGACAGTCAATAGAGCTCCGTCAGATCCTTGGATCTACGATCCTGGGTCCCATCGCTACTTGCGAAGGCTGAAAGAGTTGAGGTGTTAATGCCTGTGCTCCTTCTCTAGATCCATCAGTCTTTGACAGATCTGGGGCATTCCTGAAAGGATTCCGGCCGTTCATCTACCAAATGATAGGGTATTCTCTCTCTTTCTATAATTGGGCTCTCTATCCCTTCTGAGCTTAAATCACGAAATCCAACTTCTCGGGGCTTCGAACTCCCACGACTCCGAGACATTAGAGAGATACCCTTCCTTGCATAAGGTTTCCAGACCCAGATTGCATGAACCTTCAGACTATTCTTGGGCAATCATCCCTGATCTTAGCCGAGTCTCTGGGTAAGGGTGAAGTTGCGGTTCCAAGGTTTATGGGGTAATCCCTAGGGAAAAGTACTCTCGAGGAGCCTTCCCAGAACATTATGAGAATCGAGCAAACAAGATGATTCTCAGTGGAGCGAACTCATGCCCCAAACTTAATCCTTTGTATAGAAACCAACGATGACATATAAGCATACACATGCATACACATGCATCCACTATTTCCAGTTTAAAACACTAGGCAATCATTCCACACAGAGATTGTTATGGGCATATAAACATAAGCATGTATTCATGATATTCAATTCAAAATACAAGGCATAAAACACTTATCAGATCCACCAGCGTGATGCAACTGTAAAGAGGGGTGCTCGTTTCCACCCAACCGTAGGCTCAGTGACTCCAAACAGATTTACCACTACCCACCCCCGAGCTAGACCATGATTCTTTGAGGTCCAGTATCCTACTTCCAGCTCAACAGAATTCAAGGATGAAGGTTACTCTCCTTCTCCTGATACAGAAAAATAATCTAGGACGAAGGTTACTCTCCTTCTCCTGATACAGAAAAATAATCTAGGAGGAAGGTTACTCTCCTTCTCCTGATATTCAGAGCTCCTTGCGTTTCCAGGGTTTTCTCTAGTTCTCTTCCACGATCCCCGTCGTGTGCGCTCTCCTCTCCTCTCCCACCACATTTCCTCTCTTGCCAATTTGTGTCTACAAGGTTGCGTGTGGCGCAAATTCTGTCGTCCGGTCAGGTCTGAGGGTTGTTACAGATGGGTGGTTCACCCCCATCCCCTCATTGACTCTTGAGGAGCTTCCCCACCTACCAATCTGACAGAAAATCCATTCTAGGACCAGAGAGATGCTTTGGTTTGTGAGCAAGTATAAACCAGTACGGTACTGGCTCGGTGGAAGTTAACGCAACCATTCCAGGTCCCTTCCACCACCTCTCATTAGCCATCATGGTCTCTTTTTAGCACATCCCTCTCCTAGCAGTCATGCAAAACATATCCATAACATAATTTACATTCCTCGACCTTTTATGCAAAGGTCCGTCAAATCAAACATTCACATCTTTGAGTTTTCCATAGTTCTTGGCCAATATAGTTATTTTTACAGACTGGGGGAAGCAGGGTGTTACAATTCCCTCCCCCTTAAAGCAACATCGTCCTTGATGTTCTATCTATCAATATGATGTGTATGTATAGAAGTAAACAAAATATGATATGCATGTTTCATGGCATCTTCCATTTCCCACGTAGCCTCATCTGGGCCAAAATGTTTCCACTACACCTTGACTTGTGCAATGGTTCGGTTCCTGAGTGGGGTTTCCTTTGTATCCAGTATGCATTGAGATTCTGGCAGGAATTCTCCCTCCGGTTCCACCTGGATCAAAGACCAGTCAATTATATGATTAGAATCATGTACATATTTCTTCAATAATGAAACATGGAAAACATTATGTGCTTTTACTGTGGGAGGAAGTGCTAGCCTATAGGCTACAGGTCCTACTCTATCTATAACTTCAAAGGGTCCACAATACCGAGGTGCCAACTCCCCAGGGGGTTGGTGTTGTGGGGGATGGTTCCTGCCTTGACCAGGATTGTTGTTATTCCTATTCTTTCCTTTCCTCCTGTTATTGTTCGATGGATGAGTTGGGTTGGCTGTATTCATTTGTTCAAAATTTTGGTATTGTTGAGTGGCGGAAGGTTGAACAAAATTTACCCCCGCATGCGGATGTGGGGGAGCCATGGGTTGTGGAGGACCAGGAAAGGGGAAGTA
>JZKD02S0455568.1:147574-158275 GCA_000966675.3 Picea glauca
CTTGATGGTATCCAGATCTCAAGTCAATCTTTGAGAAGATGGAAGCACCTCCCAATTGATCGAACAGTTCATCAATCCTGGGTAAGGGGTACTTGTTCTTTATGGTTACCTTATTTAGTTGTCTATAATCTATGCATAGTCGGAGGGTACCGTCTTTCTTCTTTACAAACAGAACTGGTGCTCCCCATGGAGACACGCTAGGCTGGATATAGCCTTTGTCCATCATCTATTTTAGTTGTAATTTAAGCTCAACTAGCTCGAGTGTGCTCATCCTGTAGGGTGTCCTAGACACTGGCACTGCTCTTGGTGCAAGTTCTATCGAGAAGTCAATGTCCCTTCTCGGAGGTAGACCCGGTACCTCTTCCGAAAATATATCTCTATATTCTCTTAGTGTGGGGTGGTCTTCAAGGCTTGGTTTGTCATCTTCAACTGATTCCAACACCTGTATTGCATAAAGTAGACATCCCTTTCTGCAATCCTTTCTCATTTGAATGGTTGATATTCCTCTCACCGAGACAGGTTTTTGGATCCCTTGAAGGGTTATCCTTCTTTCTTCTTCACCCACACATTCTAAGGTTTTATGGTAACAATCCAGTCTGGATTTATATGTGGCTAGCTAGTCCATTACAATCAACAGGTCATATGATCCTAGGGGTAGTATGTTAAGGGTTTCTTGGGTGGGGAATTCACCCATAGTGAATTGACAAGATGGTATGACCTCCACTACCTTTCTTTTGGTGCCAGTGGCTAACTATACCAACCATGGCTTGGCATGTTTATGTGGCTATAATTTACACTTATCAACAACCTTATGGGCTATATAACTCAAATTTGAACCAGGGTCAATTAGAATGGACACTAGATGGTTGGTGATCATACCTTCCATCTCCACCACCGAAGCTTGGTGGTCAACTTGTTTATTATCCAAGGTTGCATAAATTTGCGGCACACTCTTGGCCACGTCATTGATGGTGGTAGCTTCTTGAACATTGTAAATTCTCCGGTTGTTCTGTTGTCGGTGCGGGTAGTTCCTCAGTAAGTGTTCTTCTCCACAACCCCAGCATTTCAAGGGTTCTCTCTTTGGGTTATCAATCTTTCCTGGGGTAGATCCAGAAGGTTTATTTCCGCTATGGGAGGGGAAATTATGCTGGTGTACACTTCAGGTTGGGAAGCTCATCCTTGAGTCCTTTTTAAATTTTTTAAATCTTGGGGATTTAAACCCCTTTTTTTGGAATCCCAAACTATTCTTCTGCTTCCAGTCTTCGCGAGGTTCTGTCCAATGCCCCAGCTATTCATAACAATATCTTGCCTTTTGGATAGTGTCTTCTAGGGTCTTTGGCTCGTCAAACTCAATCCTATTCTGATAGTCCTTAGGTAGTCCACTGATGAATCGTTGCACCTTTTCCTTTTTTGCTTTTATATAGGGTACGTATCTCAACAATTCAAGGAATATGTTGACATATTCCTCTATGGTGCATTTCCCCAGCTTGAGTTCATAGAATTCTTTAGTATTTTCATCAAAATATTTTTCTGACAGATAGTTCATCCTGAAGTATTTCTCAAATCGTTCCCAAGATAGGTCTTCTTCGTGAATACCTTTTACATTCTTAAGGTCTTCCCACCAAATGGAAGCCTTCCCATTCAGGTTGAAAGTGACTACTCGGGCCTTCAAATTTTCTGAGAAGTCATGGACTCTGAAATACTTCTTTAGTCCAAGCAGCCAGGCCTCTGCTTCCTTCCCTTTATTTATTTCACCATCAAAAGAGGGTGGTTTGGCCTTCTTGAATTCTTCGATATTATCACTTTTGGAATTCTTTCGCTTCTTCCATTTCCTTCGGGAATAAGAACTAGTTCTGCTACTATAAGATCCCTCCGAGTGGCTAGTTTCCTTTCTAGAGGAATCGTCCGACGCTTGTCCCTTATCTCTGGTGTGGACCTTTCTCGAGGTGCTCTTCTCAGTGTGGCCACTTAAAAGACCACATTTTCGTATCTCAGGTGGACTTCGACTTTTCTTTGTCCATCGTCAGTCTGCGTGACTGGTGTCAGGTCCTTGTTGCAATTGTCTTTGTATGTCAGATAAACTCTGCAGCAAGACTGCATTAATTTCAGTTTGCTTCTCTTTCTCTTTTATCAACCTCTCGTTGTCGGCCTTACAACTCTGTAGTTTGACCATGAGGCTTCTCACAGTCTCAGCTAGATCGAGATGGGTCTCTACCGCTCTCCTTTTGTCAGACTCTTCGTCTCTTTTGTGGGAGCCATCTCCCACTTCATGGTGCATCACCATTATATGCGTCTACAATTTCCCATAGTTGATCGTCCACTTGTTGTGAAAGAAAAACACTTATTGTTAGTCAACATTATATTCATTCACAATCAGCGCATAATTCATATTTGTTTTTCAAATGCATACACACAATATGAATTTTCATTCTTAACTTGAGCTTTTGATAAGGGGGGTTAGGATAGAGAGTTACTCCTTTTAAGAGTACTTCAGATGGAGTTCCTGCGCAACTCGTCCATGAGCCCAAGCAGGCCAAGTGTTGTAACCATGCTCTGGAACCAATTTGTCACACACCCACTACGACAACCTAGATTTTTTTGTCCTTTTCTTCGAGGAACAGAATCCCCGAGACTTCTATGGGGCCTAGCGCAGACCCTCCCTTCCCTTATCCTCCTCCACATGACCACAACTTGGCCTTAGTGCAAGTGCCTTTCGCAACTCGCGAGTTGGGAGTCAAGACTCTAGACTCCCCTTTCTCCAAACACCGATACCCGAGATACGATTCAGATATGGCTCCCTCCTCACTAGCGCCTGCTACATGTAACCGTAGGCTAGGCCAAACACTAGCACCACTTGCAACTTTTCTAGTTGAGGTGTAGAGCCCTTGTGCTCCTCCTTTGCGAATCCCTGAGACGCGAGAGGTCAATGTCACGTGGACTCTGCCAAAGCAACACGCACATGCCACTTTTCTTCTCCGCTGTACTCTACTCACGAGTTGTGTCGTTGCCGCTCGTCACAAAAAACCTTGCCTCTCAACGTTTCGCAACCTTACTGATTAGGGTGAAACTTCTTCATCCTGTGAAACCCTGAGCCATGATAAGACAACAGTGGGTTGACTCTTTCCTAGGAAACATGTGTCCATCACCTGTCACCCGTTCCCACCTTTCTCTGGGCACTTGTTTTTATGCCACTTGTCAACCACACAGACCCCACCTAACGGATGTGCCACGTGATCGTATGAGCCCTCGGTGCTTGGCACTTTGCGACTTCTACCGTCGAAAAGAAACTCTCTCAAGTTATGAACCCCCGATAGGCGATAACCACGAAAGTTCTGATCCCACGGTTCTCCCATGGCCCAGATCCAATGGCCACGATCATGTCACGATATTGTGAATCGTGAATTTGTGTAGTCCTACCCTTGACCACCCCAAGTTGCAAGTCAGTGAAATGCTACTCTTCTGCATGTGAAAAGACTAAGATCGACGGTCAATAGAGCTTCGTGTTAATGCCTGCGCTCCTTCTCTAGATTCATTGGTCTTTGACAGATCTAAGGAATTCCCGAAAGGATTCCGACCGTTCATCTACCAAATGATAGGGTATTCTCTCTCTTTCTATAATCGGGCTCGCTATCCCTTCTGAGCTTAAATCACGAAATCCAACTTCTTGTGGCTTCAAACTCCCATGACTCCGAAACCTTAGAGAGTTACCCTTCCTTGCATAAGGTTTCCAGACCTGGATCATATGAACCTTCAGATGGTTCTTGGGAAATCGTCCCTGATCTTAGCCGAGTCTCTTGGTAAGGGTTAAGTGCAGTTCCAAGGTTTATGGGGTAATCCCCAGGGAAAAGTAATCTCGAGGAGCCTTCCCGAAACATTACAAGAGTCGAGCAAACAAGGCAATTGTCAGTGGAGAAAACTCATGCCCCAAACTTAATCCTTTGTACAGAAACCAACGATGACATATAAGCATACACATGCATCCACTATTTCCAGTTTAAAACAACAGGCAATCATTCCACACAGATATTGTTATGGGCATATAAACATAAACATGTATTCATGATATTCAATTCAAAATACAAGGCATAAAACATTGATCAGATCCACTGGCGTGATGCAACTACGGAGAGGGGTTCTCATTTCCACCCAACCGTAGGCTCAGTGACTCCAAACGGATTTAACACTAGCCACCCCTGAGCTAGACCACAATGCTTTGAGGTTCAGTCTCCTACTTCCAACAAAATGGAAGTCAAGGATGAAGGTTACTCTCCTTCTCCTGATACAGAAAAATAATCCAGGATGAAGGTTACTCTCCTTCTCTTGATATTCATAACTCTCTACGTTTCCAGGGTTTTCTCCAGTTCTCTTCTGTGATCCCCATCGTGCGTGCTCTCCTTTCCTCTCCCACCACAATTCCTCTCTTGCCAATTTCTGTCTACAAGGTTGCATGTAGCACGAATTCCGCCATCCGTGGTCATGTCTGAGGGCTATTACGGATGGGCGGTTCACCCCCATCCCCTCATTGACTCTTGAGGAGCCTCCCCACCTACCAATCTGATGGGAAATCCATTCCAGGATTAGAGAGTTGCTTTGGTTTGTGAGCAAGTATAAACTAGTACGGTACTGACTCGATGGAAGTTAACGCAACCATTCCAAGTCCCTTCCACCACCTCTCACTAGCCATCATGGTCTCTTTTTAGCACATCCCTCTCCCAGCAGTCATGTAACACATATCCATAACATAATTTACATTCCTCGACCTTTTATGCAAAGGTTCGTCAAATCAAACATTCGCATCTTTGAGTTTGCCATAGTTCTTGGCCAATATAGTTATTTTGACAAACTGGGGGAAAGAGGGTGTTACAACATGTCAAGTATGAATTCCTAGATTTCATCTTCCCATTTGATGAATCTATAATGGAAGTCATGTCTCTTCAATACCGACCCTGGGAATACCATCACCACTGATCCTCTTTCCTTCCCAATAAAGAGAGGAAATAAACAAATATTCAAACCCTTGTTTCTACTGATACATAAGACATGTCCTTGTTACCTTCCAGATCATATTCTTCCCCATCAGAAGGAAACTTGGGAAATATTTCTAAGACTATCTCAATTGATATTTCAGTTAAACATGTGATCATGGAACACATCCAGATAGGTGCAGATTTCTATCCCGAAGAGATTGAATGTTACACTGCCCTTTTTCAAGAGTTCCGCGATATTTTTTCTTGTTCATATGAAGAAATACCAGGAATCAACCCACGGATCATTGTTCATGAAATTAATACATATCCTAGAGCCCATCCCATTCAGAAACGGCTCCATCCAATTCACCCACGAAAAGCCGCAACAATTAAGGCCAAAGTTCAAAAATTATTGAACGTTGGTTTTATCTATCCCGTGCCCCTTACAGAATGGATCTCCAATATTGTACCCATCGCCAAGAATCAAGGCACGATCCAAGTATGTGTTTATTATAAGGGCCTTAACAAGGCTTGTCCTAAGAACAATTTTCCCACCCCCTTCATCGATCATATCATCGATGATTGTGCCAGATGTGAAGTCTTATCATTCACGGACGACTTCTCTGGCTATAATCAAATTGAAATCATACCAGAGGACCATCACAAAACCACCTTCATATTCTCGTGGGGAACATTCTCCTATCAAAAGTTACCCTTTGGTCTAAAAAATGCTAGCTCTACCTTCCAATGGGCCATGTCTTATGCTTTCCATGACATTAAACACATTGTGCAACCTTATATAGATGACCTACCCACTAGATCTCCTAAGTGACAAGATCATATAGATCATCTACGACAAATATTTATTCGATGTCAACATTACAACATCTGTCTCAACCCACACAAATGCATATTTGTTTTGGAATATGTTCGTCTCCTTGGATTTATCATACCCAGGTTTGGGATCCGAGTGGATCCCATTAAAGTAGAGGCCATTATCAATTTTCCTCCCCCTGTTACTATTAACAAACTTCATAAATTGCAAGGAAAAGCAAATTTCTTAAGATGGTTCATCGTCAACTACATATAGATTACTAAGGGTTTCATGCGATTAATTAAAGATGGTGTCCCATTCATTTGGGATGAACATGCTCAATGTTATTTCAATTGACTCAAGAAAATTCTTACATCCACTCTGCTATTGAAACCTCCAAATTATAATCAATATTTTACCTTGTATCTCGCGACATCCGGTACTACTATTGGGATAGTCTTAGTCCAAATTGATAAACACAATAACAAACATGTTATTTATTACCTCAGTAAAGGTTTATTTGGTGTTGAACTTCATTATCCTTATGTCGAGAAGTTGTCCCTAGAAGGAATATATCTTGTCATGTCAAATATTGGGAGGTTGTTACTCGAAATGGATTGTCTTATTACAAGAATTTGACCTCGAGTTCTCTACCCCCGAATCCAAGAAATCCTTAGTCTTTGCAGAATTAATGACCGATATCCCTCGATTCATTGACGAATCAGTGGTCCAATATTCATTTACAAATGAATATTTGTTCCTCATTGACTCTTTTGATCCCTGGTATGGAGACATCCTCATTTATCTCCAGACCCAACGCTTCCACCCTCAAATGTCCAAAGATTATCGTTGTCACATATGCCATCAATCCTTCCACTACCTCATTGTTGGTGATACACTTTTCCATCGTGGATTATATATGGTGTTACGCTGGTGTGTCATCCACTCAGAAGAAGAAAAAAATATTAATGTATGCCACTCAGGAGCGTGTGGCAACCATCTTTCTGGGTTAGCATTGCTCAAAAAATAGTACGTGTAGGGTATTTCTTGCCCACAATCTTTACATATTGCATGACTGCAGTCCAAAAATGCCACATGTGCCAATTTGTTTCTAATAAAATGTGTGCACATCTCTCTCCCCTACATCCCATTGTTTCAATTGGCCCTTTTTCTAAATGGGGCATCGATTTTACTACATGTAAACCTCCTTCTGTTGTCAGTCATAATTACATAATTGTGGCCATTGATTATTTCACCAAATGGGTAGAAGCCATGCCCACATACTCTAATGATGCCAAAATTGCAACATTATTCATATTCAATCTTATTATAGCAATATTCAGTGTTCCCAAGTCTATTGTGATCGATCACGGATCAAATTTTTGTAACAGCATGAAGACTGAACTATATACCCTTTTGCATTTTGACCAAGAGCACTCTTCTCCTTACTATCCACAAGCAAATGGTCAAGTTGAGTCCATCAACAAGGTACTCAAAACTATGCTCCAAAGGATGATTGGAAAGCACAAATCCAATTGGGATATAATGTTATTCTCAGCCTTATGGGCATACTGAACCTCTGCCAAGACTTCCATAAGCTTCACACCCTTTCAACTTGTGTATGGCTTAGAGGCAGTACTAGTTGTTAGCACTGAGAATCACCCTCAAACTACTAGAGGATAAGCTCAGTACCCATTTGATTTAAATTATTAAAAAATGTTATACTTGGTGGATCAACAAGAGAAGAGTAAAAGGGAGGGCATCAGACTGCTTGCAAATACATTGTATTGGGCATGGAAACATAACATTATGCACATCACAGGAAATCAGGCAGCCTACTAGAGAAAATGCTTATGCAAAGATGGGTAGAAGAATATAAGGTAAAAAAAAAGAAGAATATCCACATAACAGAGATCCTTTCTGTAAGATAGATTAAATATTTCTTGAATACTAATCTATGATTAACAAGAAATTACCACAAATCCTTTGTAGCTCATGAATCCATTAACTAAAGGCGTCTTTTAATCTTCAAAATTTGTAAATATTACTCAAGCAAGATGATAATAAAGAATGGAAACAAGAGAAAAACAGTCTGGTATCACAACTTTCATGAATCTCTAATGGAAGAAATGCCTACAACACATGCCCCCAGGCTTACAAATGAACAACTCAACTGCTCCTCTAGCTCTGTCCTCTCTTGGATCATGAATCCAACCCTTTTCTTCTAAAAATACACTTTCATATATAGTGAATGATCTCTATATACCCTAAGGAGGTCTAAACCAAGGAGATACATAGGATCCTCCCCCATTTAGGAGTCTTGTTACAAAAGATTCCAACAAAAACCTAACAAATTCCTATTTTTCGGGATCTTTCCTATTGTGATAAATGCCTTTTGAAATAGGTTAGTATGCTTGATTTGGAGATGGAACACATGTCCCTCATGTCCAAATAACTCCTAGGAGACCATTCTAACCTTACCTGACAGCTGAAAGCCCTCCAATAGCTCAAATTTGTCAGACTGTTAGAGTTCGCAACGCCTGTGACAACATGCGCTGTGAACTTTCCTATAGGTGATGATTTTAGTGTTTCTTTGAAAATACGAAATGGGTCAGGTTGAATTTTTTTCAGAAAGTCCAAAACACCATTTTTTTCCTCCACGACAAATTTTAGAGGAACCCATATGGGAATTCAAAAGTTACAAGAAAACCAATCCTCTGATGTGTGCTAATTGCTTACAAATGTCATAAATTACCAGTTCGCAGTGTTGACGCTGCAAACTTTCCTATAGTAGCCTGTTTCTCTTGATAAAGTATTAAAACATTCCAAAAACTATCTCCAATGCCCCAAACTATTGTAACAACTTATAATATTAGTACATGACTAAAAGAGAACATCCCAACAACTAAACAATGTTTATAAAGCATCACCATCCTCAAAATTGCAAAATGCATCAAACATGAAACTTGTCAAAAACTGATATTGGTTAAGGAGGTTCAATTTCTTCATTTTTTAACTCTGGATCTTCTCCTGGTAGAAACTTTAGCCAACATGTCCAGATTTCACTTGGCCAACTCTTCTTTAGAAGGTTGTAGTTCTGAATTTAGCTTTCTGATCTGAGGTTGATGAGATCTATTTTGTCCGTAGAGGCTTCTTTCATCAATGGATCGGAATCAAGAAGTTGCATGTCATAGGGTTCTATCCTTACAATTTCACCTCCCTTATGAGATTTCTTATGGTGTTGACTATCCATTCTAATGCTTAGGAATGCTTTCTGTGAGTTGTAATAATGGGTAGATGTATGAAAATAGGGAATATAAGAAACTAGGGTTTTGATGACAAATTGTTTTCAATAGGTTGACCTTGTACATGATTTTTATACAGCTCACTTTATGCACATTAATGAATGATACCAGGCATTCTTCAAATACAAAGGCTAAGGAAAAACCACTGAAAATTATAATAAAGGGAGACAAAGGTAAGTCTTTTAAAAATAGGTTTTTATCAACATCAAAAATTTGTTAACAACATCACCACACCTGCAATTTTATGTCTTCTCCCATAGGTGATCAATTGCACACTACATAATGGATAGGGGTATAATAACTCTGTTAAGTTTGCAGTTTTAGAAAGATGCAGAGGAGGGAGTTTTAACAATGCTGGAAGAGAGGGTTCATAGTGCTTTGTGAGCTAGTTCGCAGCGCTAGGTGAAAATGATGGGAGCAAGTAAATTTTGAGTAGGAGGAAAACTAAATGAGGTCAGAAGGTTGTCTAGTTTAGTGGGAAAAGTTCAAATCATATTTTAAGTGAATTTTGCAAACTGATAGCAAGGCAATGATAGTTCGTGGCGCCCAAAGGAAAAATATCCAAAATCTCTTTCTCGACCTTCAAACAGGATGAAAACTCTCATGGAGTAACTGGTGGTCTTGAGTTTGATGTTGGTGTCTTTGAAATTGCACAAGGGTGTCTACAAGTAGTCCAACCTCCAACACTCTCCTTCAACCAGTTTGCAATGCTTGTCTACCGGTTCGCAATGCCAGAGTAACAGTTTACAGTGCCTAATTCAAACATGAATTGTACACTTCAAGGAAACTGTTATGAGATCTATGACATAATCCATGAAAAGTTGGTTAAATATGGTGCTGCAAACAATGAAAACATTAACAGATGGTAAGTAGCTCTACATCTGCATCGCTTGAAATTGACTAAATATCAAAAGAAAATGGAAAAGGAAACAAAGTGAAGTGTTTTGGTGACTATGCGATTGCGAACCTGGGTAATTAAAAGAGATTTTAAGAGTTGTTATGCAACTCCACATCTGCATTTCAGAAAACGATTAAGTGATTGGAAATTTTTTGATGTAAGAGAAGAGAGAAAACTAGGCTAAGAAAAATGTAAAACAAATCCTAATAGTAACATACTAGACTGGTCAAAAAATGGATCAACATTGCCCTAATTCCCCTAAAAGATGATTCTTCGACATTTGAGGAGTTCAAATTGTTCTCACTTTGTAATGCATTGTATAAAACTATCTCAAAATTCATAGTAAGAACACCAAAAGGTGATTTCTTAGGATCCATTTACGAGGAGTAGTTTTTTTTTTTTAATTAAAGATGGATCGATGATATTGTAGGGGTGGAACAAGAGGTTTCACACTTAATCAAGTCCATAAAATCGCAAGCCACTATGGTCAAACTTGATTTTTCTAAAGCTTATGATAGGGTGGACTAGTTTTATATTCATATTATTTTAATACACATAGGTTGTGATGTTTTTTTGTAAATTGGATAATGGGTTGTTTGAATTCGGTCTCTTTCTCAATCCTAATAAAAGGCTTATCCTTAGGCTTTATCACCCCCTCTAGGGACCTTAGGTAGGGATACACCTTATCACTTCAACTTTTCATTGTAGTTGTAGAGG
>JZKD02S0455568.1:174005-201283 GCA_000966675.3 Picea glauca
AAATAAATAACTCTAAAATAAAATATTAAAGCTACTTATAGTGATTCACTTTTATACTTGAAGTGAAATACACTTTACAATTTGAGCATGAAATTTTTCAAAAAAAGTAACAAAAAGAGAGACTTGAACTCAAGACCTCTTACTTAATAAGGAAAAATTTAACCAAATGGTCTAGCAAAACATATTGTATTGTTTAGCTAGGGGATTTTTGTTGTTGAAGACGGCCTTGGAGAGCGTGCTAAAAAAAACTCTTTTTACACAAGAAAACAATTTTGCTTCTCGATCACAACAAGGGTTAGATCTCGATTAGCTTACCCGGAAGATGCACCTTTTCCTATCCATTTCTGATTTTTTGAGATCGCATAGGGTGCGGGGAAAAGAGCATACATAGATCTCAAAGAGGAAACAAATAATATAAAACCAAAATAATACTCTGCAAAAATTTTAAAAATGCATATTCAGGCTATATACCTCTGGATCTGACTGAAATGGTTGTATCTTGGGAAAAAGGAAACATTTTCGAGTGAAATAAAAAATGTTTCTAAGTTAAACGAGTGCTCTGGATGCAATGGAACAGTCCTACCAGCCCAGAAATGTATGGAAATGACATAAAATGGAGATGAGGCAACTCAGCTTCACGATCACGATCTACAACAGGAGCGGGTCTTCAAACAAGATCGAATACCATGTTCGACAGCACAAGTATTCCAACAGAGGAAGAAAACTTTCAGTAACCACTCACACAACTAGATCAAAGATCAACACACCAATGTTTTGACGTGGTAAAACCCCTAAGGGGAAACATCCACGACCCTAGCCAACGCGATCACTTGGAGCATTTTATTAATGCAAAAGAAAGAGATTACAGAGAGATTTTACAAGAGAGTTTATCACAATCGATCATTGAAAAATGACCCTCCGTGCTCTTTAAATAGAGATCATGGACCAATCAGGTGTTAAGCCATGGATCAATGGTCGTTAAGATCGAGGAGAATATGAACCATCGGATCACTCTATGTCGAGAACATATCGTGACCATCGGATTTCCTAACTACAAATGCATACTAAAGAACCACACTAAGAAACACACTTTTACCTAACGACACATTAGACCAAGTAGATCTTAACTAACTCCTAATTGTCTAAATATCCTAACAGCTCCAAGATGGGCAGGTGTTGATCAAGCCTAGAGGATCTATCTCAGACACAACAATGATTTTTGGAGTGAGAGAGAGAAACTTGTATAGGCTAAAGGGATATCCTATGTGAGTAATGGAAAGAAATAGAGTGACAAAGAACAATGAATAGGTATCTTTGAAGGTTGAGAAACTCAGAGGGAGTAAACCTTTAGGTTCAGGAGGGAAGAAAAAACCTTCCAAGTCTATCAAAAAGGAGTCATGGTACGAGATGACCATGTAGGATGCTCAAGAGAAAGAGGCTTCTAGGAGCATGTCCAAAGGAAACAAGTCTTCAAAGAAAGGTCTGAGCAAGATGGTAGGGATACCTTTCATTTAAGAGGGAGAATCCAATCATGTGAATTGGAGAGAAGCCATGGTAACTATTGAGTTGTGAAAAAGGTATAAATATCCTTCTTATTTCGAGGGTTCGTGATGAAATATTGGTTGAATTTGTATATTAATTAGGAATAATTAGGATAGAAAATGATTGAAATGTCTTCTAGAAACGTTATAAATCCTAATATTCGGTTGGAATTGTTTGATTTTAGCACATGAATGGATAAATATTGTCAAACCCAAGATAGTCAAGAAGATTCTGAAGATACGAAGACTATTGAAGGTTGAAGACATAGGGTGCAAAGCAGTTTGAAGAAAGATTGTTTCCATATTTTGTAAATATTACAAATAGTAAAAGCAATCCTGAGGATATTTCGATCCTCAGGAATGCTTAAATTACTCATATTATTGTAATATGTAAAGAATCATGAACGAGAGAAAGATATAAAAAGATTTATTTTCCAAAAACATTCATAACTCGTAATTGCTCTGCATAAGCAGTTTTGGTAGATGTTGTACCAATTATGGATTCAATAGAAGCTTTGAGCGTTTTTATTATTTCTGCATGATGAGTTCCTAGAAACAGTGCTTCTGAGGACTAAGGGCCCAGTCTAAAGGAGTTATTGTCTCAATCTGTAATTGTATCACTTTGATTTATGTTTTGTGATTTAAATCTCTTTTGTAATAGT
This sequence comes from Picea glauca, assembly GCA_000966675.3. Taxonomy (NCBI): domain Eukaryota; kingdom Viridiplantae; phylum Streptophyta; class Pinopsida; order Pinales; family Pinaceae; genus Picea; species Picea glauca. The sequence goes on from JZKD02S0455568.1 coordinate 176,209, forward strand.
TGATATAAATGCATGAATTCGTTAATGATTTTATACTATTTACTACAGAAGATAGGAGTTTCATTTGAATGATATCGATTACTATTTCATTTTCCATTGCTATAGTTTACTGCTTGATAGTTCCTCTCATTATCATACATGTTGTTCCATTTTCTTAAATTAGCATTTGTTGTTCCTTTCACTTAAATTAGCATTTGTTGTTCCTTTCACTCAATTTAGTATTTGTTGTTCCTTTTGGGTTAAGTATAGTCACTGTTCCTTTTCATAGATACAAAAATTCACTGTTTCTTTTCATAGGTTAGATAATTGCCAATAGATCCGTTTATCAAGCTTTCCATAGATTTAATTATTGTTTCTTAATTAGATCAATTCAGCAATTTAATTTATGCCTTTGAATTCACAGTGTGTTAGATTTCAATTCTGTTAAGATCTTAGTTTTAGAATTTTAATGAATGTGCGAGGAACTTGATTGTTGATAAACTCATTTTTTCTTTAACTACACGATTTTAACCTCTACAACTATCTGCATAGACTTTGCTGATATTCTTGAGATAAAAAGATGAATCCTCGAGTTGATAAATTAATGTTAACTAAGGTTGTTTTTAGTACATCTTTAGAGCCCAACATTTTGGAATCGTTGTCAGGGAGAGTGTCAAAGGTAGCATAGGTTGTATCTCTGGAGGATGAGGTATTGAAGACAGAAGGTAAGAACCTATGCAGACAATAAGTAAAATGCTTATGCCAGCGCCTACCTCCAGCTGATAAATAGAGGTTATATAGGTGCTTAGAATTTTTGTGTGAAGTATGTATGACTAAGAAGAAAGAACCTGAAAAACCAAAACCCCCACCAAAAACTACAAAATCCTAGGGCTCGGTGCTCCCTGGAAGAAGCACTTTCATAGACTACATCATCTGAAAATCTGAATCTCAAGCTTTGGTTGGACCCAGGAGAGGTTCTACCTGAATCCCTCAGGCAACAGTCTCACCAACTATAGCCTATTCTGAGGTTCATAGCATAATCAAAGGGACTGAAAAAAGTTTTCAAGGAACATAGATTCTTCCTCTCAACCCTTTAGATGAGGGAAACTCTTGTAATATGGAGGAAGGAGAAGGAGAAACCAGCGGAGTTGTTAAGGAAAACCCATCACCACCACCTGATATTGGATATCCTGTGATAAGAGAAGGTATACCTGAAATCCCAGATAGAGGTAGTACAATCAAATTCCCTAGGGGACCCAATACTCAATCTCCTCGAATAGAACACCCAGGCCAAGAAATTCCTAAAATTTATGGGCATATCTTCGGCCAAATGGTGCAACCAAATCAACCACGAGCACAAACTTCCACTTTGGAATATCCTATAGTTGATCCAGTTGTTAATGCCCCTATGAAAACAATTCCTTTACAAAATCTACCAAACTTTCATGGATTAATTTCAGAAGACCCGAATGCATTCTTGTTCGAATTTGATATCCTATGTAGGGGTTATGACTACATCTCTGAACCCCAAAAGCTAAAATTGTTCCCTTCCACTTTGAATGGAGCAACTTTGTGTTGGTTTATGGGATTGGGGGGTAGAACCATAAACTTATGGAATGAAATGAAAGAAGCCTTCTTGACAAAGTATCAAGATTATTGTAGAACCAGGGACCTAAAATATGAAATCTTTCAAATGACTGCAAAAGAAAATGAAACATTAGAAGAATATGTTGAAAGATTCCAGTACAATTTGCAAAGATCTCCTTATGGTACATTACCAAGAGAGGTACTCAAAGCCACTCTAATAAAAGGAATGAAAGATGAATGGGTAGAAACATTAAATTTAATGGGGAAGGGTGATATTTATCAAGAAACTTATGATGACATTATTAAATTGTGCATCAGATGATCACGTGGAAGTACACGGACTAGATCAGGGATGCAGGCCTCCCTCACCAGAAATAACAACATTACCAATGGGGGTGTTACCCGAGATGAAGTCGGTAATCTTTTAGAAAATTTTAAAACTGATATTTTGAGCACTTTGACTACATAATTGGATGTTTTGCAGGCTAAGAAGAAACAGGTCGAAGCATAATAGTCCTTGGCCATATTTTTCCACCGATGCAGAAAGAAACATGGTCTGAGGGAATGTCCTTTGGACACAATTCGGGTGTGCGCCATTTGTGCTAAAGATCACGCAAAAGATCAATGTCCATCACTCCAAGGATTGAAAGTTGTCTTCAAAGAGGCAAAAGAGGAAACATAACCGCTATATGTGATGGCCCAACGTCACCAATGGCGGGATCGTACCCCAGGTATACCATAGGACCCTTCCTCTTTCTTTTCTGGGAAGTATAATCATTAGCAAAATTCTAGAAATGTATGGCAGGGTTAATCATTTTCTAACCCTGCATGGAAGCCCCAACAATATCCAGTTGCAAAGCCCCCTTGGCTAAATCAACCAACAACAATCCCTCCTTGGCCAAATCAGCCAGCTGCAAATCCTACTTGGCCTAGCTCGCAATACCCTACCTCATCTTGGCAGAATCCAAACAGCATCACTTATCCCTCATAGTGGCCCGACAGAGTTGCCTAGAACTCCAATTGGAAGCGCCCTATGGGAATGACAAATCAACCCATAGGGATGACCCCTCAAACTCAATCCACTTTGTAAGCTCCATTCCAATTACCCCATAATCCTCAACCACAATTTTTCCCTCAATTACCAGCTCAACCCCACCCAAATCCCAATAATAGGCCAACCCATATTATGGATATTATTGAGAATATGGACATGGAAAATAACTCTATAGGGTGCAACGAACTATGGCTGAGGTCAAGACGCATAATTTCTCCTGAAGAGAGTAACACTCACCAAGAGAAAGAGAATGAAAATGATGTACAACCAACAATAACACCTTCGACTGTGGTCATAACGGAAGAAACATAGTAGGAGGGAAACACAGTCGAACAACAAAATCCCGAATGTAACCCATTCTCCCCTATTCCCTGAAAGACTGATGATAGAAAAACCAACTGTGTATCCTAGATTTGACATCATGGGGGAACTAATGAATTTATATGTTAAAATCCCACTCCTACAGGCTCTACAAGACATCCCAATTTATGCCAAGACAATCAAGGAATTATGTGGGAAGAAGCCTGTCAGGAAAGTTAAAAAATCATCATCAACTATTCATGTGGTAGGTTCCTTGTCTGATCTCATCCTAGGGAGACAGGAGTCGGTCAAATATGCAAACCCATGGAATCCCATAGTAACCGTTCATATAGAGGGATGTTCTTTTCCAAACACACTAGTAGATTTGGGAGCAGAAATTAATATCTTGACCATCGAAACTTGCAACATCCTGGGTTTTACTTCTTTCGAACCCACTCCAATTATGTTACAATTGGCTGATTGATCAGTGTTCAAACCAGTTGGTACATTACAGGATCTAGCAATTTCAGTTGACTCTTGGGAATATCTAGTCGATTTCCTCATTATCAACCCAAGAAGTGGACTCGATGGACATCCATTAATATTGGGGAGACCATGACTCACAACAACAGATGTGTACATAGGATGTCGCACTCGAAACATGACCATTTCCAGAGGAGGTGCCACAAAGAATCTCATCCTATATCCTCCAGCTAAACCAAGCCCGTCCATTATGCATCAATAGTTGCCACCACCAAGATATCCAAAAAAATATCTATGATCCCCTCTCACTCTGGATGAAGCTCTGGGACTCAAGAACCAACTAGAATACGGTGTGATCAATAGTTTCATTAATAACCCAACTATTGTAAGTCACCCGACATGCCAAATGTTAAAGGTTGTGTTAGATAATGAGGCATAGGGAGATCTGCTAGAAGAATTGATGGAACAACAGATCCCCATTACCGTTGTTCATAATAGAAAACCAGTTGAGATTGCACCAGGGAAGGTTCTGATTATTAATGCTAATCTAAACGAGCAACAACAACACAAATTTATTTAGATCCTTTCCGAGTATCAACAGGATTTTTCCTGGGAGTATTATGATATGAAGGGCATCGATCCACAACTTTGTACACATCATATTTATATTGAGAAAGATGTTTGGCCCATATGCCAGCCCCAAACAAGATTGAATCCTCACCTTAGAGACATCGTTAAAGAATAATTATAGAAACTGTTGGATGTAAATTTTATATATCCTATTTTAGACAGTCGGTGGGTTTCCCCACTAGTGATCGTTCCCAATAAGAATGGGAAATGGCGAGTCTATGTAGACTACAGGGAACTGAACAAGGCTACCCAGAAGGACCACTTCCCCTTACCTTTTATCAATCAGGGCCTTGATACTTTAGCAGGGAAGAAGTAATCAGATCCAGATTGGCCCGGAAGATCAATATAAAACTACATTCACATGTCCCTGGGGAACCTTTGCATACAAAGTATTACCCTTTGGATTATGTAATGCTCCAGCTACATTCCAAAGGGCCATTCTGAGCATATTTTCTGATCTGATTAATGAAGGGATTGAAGTTTACATGGACGATTTCACCCCTTATGGCAATGATTTTGATCAAGCTCTAAACAATCTAGAGAAGGTACTGGAACAATGCATTTCTACCAGATTGTGTTTGAGTCATGAAAAATGTCATATGATGATGACTAAAGGTGTGGTATTAGGGAATTATATTTTTGCAAATGGAATCAGGGTAGACACAGCAAAAATTGAGGTAATCCTTAACCTACCTACACCACATACACAAACTGAGGTACGTAGTTTTCTTTTCTCTTCAAGATACTATCACAGATTCATAGAAAATTTTGCAAAGACTATTGCACCTTTAAATGCTTTAACTGGAAATGCAGAATTTCAATGGTCTAATAAGTGTACTGTGGAATTCGTAGGACTTAAAAAGTTTATTTCAACAACACCGGTGCTGAGAGGACTGAACTGGGAAATACCATTCCAAATCTCTACAGATGCATCAGACATCGCCATAGGTGTTGTCCTTGGACAGGAAGAAGAAAAGAAACCCTATGCTATCTATTTTATTAGAAAAAATCTTATTGTCATTGAATTGAATTATACAGTAACAAAAAAAGAAATTTTAGCCATTATACATGCCATTAATAAATTTCATCACTATATAACAGGCTACCCAGTTATTTTGTATACTGATCATTCTACTATTAGATATTTTACTAATGGATGGGTTACTCGATGGTTATTACTATTGCAGGAATTCGACATCACCATCAAAGATCGATCCAGAAGAGAGAAACATGTTGTAGACTTCCTGTCTCGAGTACCCAAAACAGAGGATTCGTCGACAGTTGAAGACCAATTCCCAGACGAACACCTGTTTGCAATCACTATTAAAACACCCTGGTATGCTGATGTGGCTAATTATCTGGCAGATGGAAAATTACCAGTGCACCTATCACCTAGAAAAAGGAAACTAGTCGTCCAACGCAGTGCACAATTCGCTTGGACTGGTGGATATCTATTCCACACAAGGTATGACCTCCAGATTCAAATATGTGTGAAGGAGGATGAAATTTATGATATTTTAGAAGCAAGACATGATGAGCCCTATGGCAGACATTTTGCAGAACACATAACTGGGCACAAGATCTTACAAATGTGCTATTACTGGCCCTCAATATTTAAGGATGCAAAGAAATATTTCCATGCCTGTGATAGTTGTCATAGAATGGGCCGACCTGGCCAAGTTGATGAAATGCCACTACAATCACAAATAGTTGTAGAACCCTTTGAAACATGGGCATTGGATTTTGTGGGCCCCTTCAATCCAAAATCAAGCCAGAAGGCCTACATATTGGTCGCAACATATTACATGACCAAATGGGTAGAGGCAGAAGCCTTATCAAACACAACAAAGTTGGTAGTCATTAAGTTTCTTTTTAAATTATGTGTACGCTACGCATTACCCAGAGAAATAATCACTGATGGAGGGTCACAATTTACAGCTCATAGAATCACGACCATCTTGGACAATTATCACATTAAACACAAGGTTACTTCCCCATACCACCCACAGGTAAATGGGCAAGTGGAAAGTACCAATAAAGTCTTGGAGGAAATTCTGACAAAAACAATCTCAACAAATCATCAGAATTGGGAAAACGAGCTTCCAAATGCCTTATGGGCTTACCGTACAACGTGGCATAACACCACTGGATACTCTCCTTATCATTTAGTCTATGGTAAAGAACCTATTTTTCCAATAGAATTTGAGATCAAGACTCTAAGGATGGCCCAGAAGATTTGATTGGATCTTACAGAGGCACATAAGCAATGCCTACAATAGCTCAATGAGATGGACAAAGCATGATTGTCCGTCCTGGAACGCACAACGGTTATTCAGCAATAGAGAGCTAACTGGAACGATAAACATATCAATAAGAAATCATTCCAAAAAGGTGATTGGGCACTTCTTTATGATTCCAGATTTTAGGACTTTCCTGGAAAATTACAGACAAGGTGGCTTGGACCGTACAAAATTCATGAAGTACATGATAATGTCACTATCACCTTAATCACCATTGACGGATCTGGTTCTCCTTTCCTAGTAAATGGACATCAGTTACGACTTTACCATCAAACGCTTTCAAAAGAATCCTTCTGCCAAGAAGTAAGTAAGGACCCTACTGATCATATTTTAGCCGGTTGGGAAGGTAACCCAACAGCCTCAACTTCATAAATGATGATTTGTATCAGTACTGTACATATTGTATATAGTTTTCTTTACATATTTAGTTTTTTTTCTTAGTATTTATTTGTTAAAGAAAGTCACATCAGGAAATAAAAATTAGAAAAGATGACCATAATGAATATACTTTGCACTCTTTTATCTTCCCTGCTCCTATCTCACTTTGTAAAAATCCAATAAATATAAACCCTGTTCTCACAAGATGATGAACATGTTTTCATGCTACTTATAGATCATCCAATACTTTGATTATCAAATAAACTTACCCAGAGAAATTGAATGAATTGATGGGTAAAACGTTTTTGCTACAATTCGTTTAAAATGAAACGATTTTCATCTCATTGAAAAGAAACATTGTCATCACCTTTGTGCGATTGTTATTCCATTCATAGGTAATATCGTCCTTTTGAAATAATGATTGCCATTCCTTCTGTCTGGAAAGAAACAGTTGTTGTTCCTTCTACGTTTTTACTGCTGTCCCTTTTTCTCAAAAGTCATGATTCTTTGTGAACAAAGCATGCCATTATGCCAGTCATTTGTTTGGAAATGACCTTCACTAATACATTTTCATCAGCACTAGTTCTGATCTATCCTTTTGTGTGGATCATTTAACATACCTTAGACAACTATATTTGGATTAATTTTTCCGAATTACCTTAAATTTTGTTCACAATTCATTAACCACCATAATTCACTTCTTCTCCCTATATATCTACATATACTTGAATGATAATAGCTTTCATATCATAATAAGGAATCTCAAACACATTCTTACTTGGCATTCTTACACTTCTTACACCATCCCTCACTCTTAAGGAGTAGATGAGCCTCCCTTGATAAAAGCCTAAGAAAAAAAAAATTAAAAACGAAATAAAAAGTAATAAAATTCTCCCACAAAGGATAGGGGGTCTCATCATGAGCCAACCTACCATGATCATCAGATAATAACATAAGTGGAATTCCCACTATGGCCACCACACCAGGTCAATGGCCTTTGGCATTTTTCTCGTCAAAGGACAAGAGGTCTCATCACGATCCGACTTATTCACTTAAGTTACGATCTAGTGAGTGGCATTATCGTCATCTGGCTACCAATCCATGATAATGCTATTCTTGGGAAAAGACAATTCAAACTATTTATTAAGGATACAAGCTCATCTACGGGTTAAAAGGAAACCTTGTCGAGGCTATGGATGCCTGCTGGTAGCAGTGGCTCTACCTATGGTATCAAAATTTATCTTAAACATGCCAAGTTTTTATGTGTTCCTAGATCTCCTTTTCTAATTAATGAGGCCATCATTCTGGTAATATCCAACAAACAAGGGAAAGTAACAACATTATGTGTGGAATATTTCTAAAAAAGATGTGAACAAATTTAAATTCATTCAGAATCTTTTCCCAAATGGTTTTTGACATAAGTATGATCCCACACAGAATGATGATTGTTCATAATTATTACTAAAGTGTTTTTTTGAAAAGTCATTAATGATCATCTTTCTGGCTGCGGCGACGACATAGCATTCACCGCATCGGAACTATTAGCCATTATTACACTCATCCTTTTGATGGTCGAGGTAGACCTTTCCATTTATGCGGGGTAGATACTCGGCACATTCATCGAAAAATTCCAATGAGTGCAGTAAATGAGGAAAACTCACAATTTTTATATACACAATATTGTTATATATTTTCGATTGTTTTAAAAGTTGGTTGAGTTTGGTTGCAGCAAGGAATGATCATTGTCCTCAATCGCTCATAGAGAATATGGGTGGTCGAAGTGTGCATCGGGAACCAACATTACTACAGGTAACTGAGCAGGCAAGAGCAATATTACACCGGCTGGTATGGACAGAGTACTTCAACCAGTTGCAAGGATATGACACGAACATCACGCTCGAATTCTTCTAGAACTTGCAGGGAGGGGTTTCCATGGTTCGATATATACAAATTCCAGTTACAGAGGAAATCATAGCAGAGGTTACAAGCCTCCCTAATGCCGGCATACAATGGAATGGAAAATATACGACACTCAAAGAAGTTGTAGAATCTTTTGCAAATCCTGGAGAGGAACTTGACAAAAAGGGAAAGGGACTTAACCCCAACACTCTCAGTGAGCCATGGAAAGAACTGGAAAGGATAATACATAGGTACATCACCTGTGATAGAAGGTATGACGTGATCCACCCACGCCACCTTAAATTGTTAGCAGCTCTTAAACAACGGTTAGTACTCAATTTACCATTTTTTCTAAATGCTATGTTACATGACGTTGCTATAAGAGCACAGAAGGCCAAGGATCCTGTTACTATAATTAGCCACCATGGATTAGTCAAAATGATAGTAAATAAGGCCCTGAATCAAATGCAATTAACATGGGGTGATCTTATCGAGGCCAATAGGCCTCTACAACTAGAAAAACCTGAATTACATCATGAAAATCCACCACAAGGAATTGAAGTAACACAAGAAGAAGAAGATACTCCCCAAATGAAAGTTCCAATTCCTCAACTTGAAATTGAGGCAAACCCTGTCTAATTGGCAGAGACTCATAACTCACAGGTAGAGGCCTCAACAAGAAAGAGAAAAAGGAAAAATGATATCCCTAAAACCCTCACTGAGAATAAAAGGAAGAGCAAAGGGATAACACAGCCTAAAGAAACCCAGGAGATGACACAAACAGAACAGTCCTCGTAGGAAAACATTCAAGAAATTGGATAGACAGAACCAACCCCACAAGAAATCACTCAGTAAAATACCCAGCCATCATTAGAACACCTCGTAGAGCATTTTTTCAAAAGTTACGAGGTAGAAATGGCTCAGGTTCTAGGGAATTTAGGGACAACAATTGACAAAAACACAAGAAGACCCAAAGAACAATTAGCACCAGCCTCTTTTTCAAACCCTACTGTGGAACTCCCTGACATAGAGGTGTCATTTCCAGAAGATACAACACAGGAAGTACCTCACACCAACGTAAATAGCCCTGTAGTTCCCTCACACCGAGGTAAATAGCCCTGTAGTGCAGAGAGAGAAAATAGAAGAAATAGAGGAACAATCAGTGTCTGATCCAGGGGAGGAAAACCTTGACATTTCACAAAAACAGAAAACAGGAAAAATCCACAACATAATCAAAAGGTTAAAACAAGAAAACAAGTTGTTGAAGGGAAGGGTAAAAAGAATAAAAGTGTTAAAGAAAAAAGTTGGCAGAGTTAAATAAATTATTAAAGAATTAAGAAAAAAATTGGAAAGGCTGACAAGGCCTATGAAAGAAAGAAGACCAAAAGGACTAGAACACAAGGAAGGAACCATCTTTCAAGGATGTCCACACATACAAGTTCTATAGGAACACAAACAAAGTTGCATGTCTCTGAAGAGACAACTGAGATGGAACTTCAGAATGAGATTGCAGCAGTAGAGGAGGCAGCCATTCAAAATGAAGAAGGGAATACTTTGGAAGCACATGAAACAGAGGCTCAGCCAGAAATTTCAGAAGGAACAACTGCTCAACCTGAGGAAGTGATTCCCACAAATTTTCCTACTCCAATGGAGACCATTGATGCAGAAATCTAGACTGATGTCCCAACAATGAAAGAAACATCATGTTAGACTAAAGAGACATTTCAGTCTCCTGAACAATATGTCATCATTGCTAGGTTGGAAACATAGTTGTCACAAGCCCAATAGACCTTAACACAGTGCATAAGTGAGATGATCACTATGGCAGAACATCAAAAGGTTGTTAAACAGATTAAGGCCATTTCAGCAACAGAAAATGAAAGGTTTGTTGAGCTCACTAAAGCCCAAGGGAAGGTGAAGAAGGTACAAAACCAATTGGAAAAAGATTTGGAATAAATCAAATACATATGTGATGTCCACGCTGATGCAATAGATTTTAGGGATCCAACTACTAACTATACCTTGTTCTTATTAGAATGTTATTTGTTGTTGAGAGTGAAAGTTATTAGAGTAGGTAAACCCATCAAATTCACCTTTGTCTCTGAGTTTGTCTCATGTTTTAGAGAGTAGGAAGAGAAAGTGAAATACTTTAAGTGTGAGCTATAATTCCATAACTTCATCCTAGAAGATAACAAGAAGGATAACCCTAGTCCTTTCATTGGGGAAATACAGTTCCATGCATTTTTTTCCTTCACCAAAAACTAGATCATAAGGGAAAAAGAACATAAGACCTTTCCAAAAAGGGAGACTAGATTAGATCTCTGGATCAGAGGGGAACCTCCAAAATCCTTCCCAACCATCATGCAACATAGGACATTTATGAAGAGGGAAGGTGTGAGAGACTGTTTGTCCCCTATCCACCGACAAGTTACACATTCAGGCATAGCATATTCCAGGGAACTTAAAGAAGAAGCTCTTGCTGCCTCCAAACTCAGATGGGATGCCTCCTTCAATGAAGTCAAGATCAGAGAACTCTTTGGTTTCAAAAAAAAAATCAACTACCATTAGAGTGGAAAGGTACACCAGAATAATCTAGGAGGAGGGACCTGCCTAGATTGGGTGCAGATATAATCCCCTTATTATTTAGTTTCCCCCAGAAGGTTACCAAGGAGATTGTCAAATTAACAAAAAGAGGGAAGGTGTTGCTTTTGGAGAGATCAAACGCAAGAATGGATTCAGGGAACCTGGTGAACCAACCTTTCCTCCCTACGACATTACTTATTTACATGTAAGATCTCTGATTGCATGAGGACATGCAAGAAGGTAAGCTGGGGGGTATGTTGAGTTGTGGAAAAGGTATAAATATCCTCCTTATTTCTAGGGTTCGTGATGAAATCTTGGTTGACTTTTTATATTAATTAGGATTAATTAGGATAGAAAATGATTAAAATGTATTCTAGAAACATTATTGAGTAGTGTTAAATAAATCCTAATATTCGGTTGGAATTGTTATATTATAGTGCAAGAATGGATAAATATTATCAAACCCAATATAGTCAAGAAGATTCTGAATATACGAAGATTGTTGAAGGTTGAAGACATAGGGTGCAAAGTAATTTAAAGAAAGATTGGTTCCATATTTTGTAAATATTACAAATAGTTAAAGAAATTGTGAGGATCTTTCAATCCTTGGGAATGCTTAAATTACTCATATTATTGTAATATATAAAGAATCATGAACGAGAGAAAGATATAGAAAGATTTATTTTCCAAAAACATTCAGAACTCGAAATTGCTCTACGCAAGTAGTTTTTGTAGATGTTGTACCAATTATGGAGTCAATAGAAGCTTTGAGCGTTTTTATTATTTCTGCATACTAAGTTCCTAGCAGCAGTGCTTCTGAGGATCAAGGGCCCAGTCTAAAGGAGTTATTGTCTCAATCTGTAATTGTATCAGTTTTTTTTATGTTTTGTGATTTAAATCTCTTTTGTAATACTTGAGATAAATTCATGAATGCGTTAATTATTTTATACTGTTTACTACAGAAGATAGGCGTTTCATTTGAATGATATCGATTACTGTTTCAGTTTCCATTGCTATAGTTTACTGCTTGAAAGTTCCTGTCATTATCATACGCATTGTTCCTTTTGCTTAAATTAGCATTTGTTGTTCCTTTCACTCAATTTAGTATTTGTTGTTCTTTTTGGGTTAAGTATAGTTGTTGTTCCTTGTCATAGATATAGAAATTCATTGTTTCTTTTCACAAGTTAGATAATCACCTATAGATCAGTTTATCAAGCTTTCCATAGATTTAATTACTGTTTCTTAATTAGATCAATTCAATAATTTAATTTATACCTTTGAATTCACAGCATGTTAGATTTCAATTCTGTTAAGATCTTAGTTTCAAAATGTTAATGAATGTGTGAGGAACTTGATTGTTGAAAAACTCAAATTTGCTTTAACTACACGATTTTAACCTCTACAACTATCTGCATAGACTTTGTTGATATTCTTCAGATAAAATGATGAATCCTCATGTTGATAAATTAATGTTAACTAAGGTTGTTTTTAGGACATCTTTAGAGCCCAACGGTAAAAAATTTAATAGTGAAGACAGATCCACATTTAGGTGGTAGAAGTATCATCCTTGCTAAGTGGGAGTGTTGATGTATTTAGCATCGGACATGTACTTTCACATTATCTTTCTGTCTATCATGTGGAATTCATCACTATTACCTCTCAGAACCTTATAAAATTCGCTTTATGAGTTAATAATTAAAGTGAATGACCTTTTATGATTAATGGAGTTAATTAAGTTTAATGGCTAATTTTTTGGCATTAGTAACTTAAGTGAGTTGATTAAATCCTAGTTGTTAGATCTAAAGTGAAGGTGAGTTATAATATCATCCCTTGATCACTTTAGAGATATATGGTTTTGGATTTATAGTTAACCCAACATAATAAAAGGCATCCTAAGTGAGAGGATGAGAAACACACAAAGTGAGGAGATATCATTGATTGGGTGAAGAGGACATTTCATCCAAGTGTGATTGGGAAAAGTTAGAGGAAGGAGAAAAGAGGTAGTAAGGGAGATAATAGCCATGTAGGCTAGGCTATTTTCTACATTGTATTTTCCTTAGATTGGTTATTATCCTAGGACGGGAGCCTGAGATTTTATTTAATAAAATCAACTCAGATCTAATTTTCCCTTCAGGATTTTTCCAAGGGTGTTTACCCAGAAATATTTTGTTTAATGTGTATTTTTTCAATTTTATGCTTCCACTGTAATGCTTGGTTAATAACCTAGATGTGCATTTATTAATAAGTGATTTATTCAGAATAAACTGTTGGGTGCTAGGTTAAGGAAATCTAACAATCTTTTTCTGAGACATTCAACAATATTGAATCTGCTAGAAATAGTTGGATCATAATCCTCTCCTTCATGTCGAGTCTCTCCCACTCTTCCCTCGACATATATGTTGGAAAGGTTCCAGGATCCACAATGGATCTTTTTTCTCGGTATACAAAGACATATTCCTTTTTAAGATTGAAAAGCTCAAAATTATAGCCATTGAACTTGTCAATCTCGATTCTCGAACTACCTGCCATAATTTTAAGCACAACTTTAAGATCATTTCCTTAGAAATTCCTCTGGACCTAGGATTTATCACATATCCAAGATCTTCTCAACATTTCTCTGACACAAAATGTATCGGGGAAACTATATGAGATCTGCCAAAGATTTGATACCAAATGTATCAGAATTGCTTAGTCTTGCTCTAATACCACATGTAAAGAAACACTAACCCACCAGGAAAGAGAAGAGGTAAGTAAAAAACAATGAAAAACATACAATACTCAAATATTTACCCTAGAAACCCTTAATCGAGAAAACCAACAATTTTCAATTTTAATGCGCTCCTTCATTGTCTCATTCAATCAATGAATAAACAGTTACATGACTAACCTTGGTCTATACCTAAGACATAATTGTCATCATACTCTCTTTCTATATGAAAGAACAATTCTCTATCCAATTTGGCTTACACATTCATGGCCAAGGTACTACTAACAACATCCAACTTAATGTAATTACAACATGCCTTATTTATAGGCTTTGCAACATGAAAAACCCTAAATCACGGTGCCCAAAAAATAGTTGTAGATCCTTAAAGATGATTTCCTACAATCCTAAATCTCGAGATTCTATTACAATTGATTACCAGTCATACACTAGTTGACTATCAATCGAACACCAGTCGACTACCTATTCAACCTCTATTTAGTCTCTAGTTGGCTTCCACTCGACCTTCTGTTGATTGACCTTTTGACCTTCTCGGTCAACCACTTTGACCTTCAAAGTTACAGTCGATCACTTCAATCTTGACTTAACCATCAAATCAACTTATCTATTGGGTATGTGTTATACTCTTTCCATGAATAGCCTTACTTCTTTATATGTTTCACCGGGTGCGTAGGGGGGTTTGAGGGGGGACTACTAGGCCCCCCCTTCAGGGGAAGCACTGCCGAGATTTTGTTTTTCCTCGGTAAATGTGTTGCATTTTTTCCTTGTTTTTCATGTCCATTGTTGGGTGGTTTTTCAACACATGGTTTTTGCTGATGGTTTTATATCTCTGATTAAGGAATTAGGGTTGTTGACTAATCCAAGTCATTGGGTTAGGGTTTTGGATGTCGTTGGCTCCTATATGTGTATTGTATTGTAAAAAATGTATGATTATGAATGAATATAAAATATGTTGGTGTTTCGGATTTGGGTTTCCAGGGGAAAACTCTTTGTGTAATGTTTGTATTTTACATTGTATATTTTTTGTTCTTTTACTAAAAAATTGTTTGCAATAAATATTGTACAAGGTAAAAAACTAAATTTGGTATCATAGCTTTGTTGGCTTCAGGGGGATGCCTTCGTGGTTAAGGGTTTGGCTCAGGACTATGATAGGCCTTGTTACAATGGGAGATATGCGGTATTGATTATTTAGGTGAAGAGAAATGGTGATCAGTTCAAAAATGGAGATCAAGAAGTTTAATTGGAAAAGTTTTGAGTTGTGGAAGATCAATATGGAATATATGTTGGTGGGAAAATATCAATGGGTTGTGGTGGATCCAAGTACTACACCTACAAGAAATTCAGCAGATGACAGGAAAAAGTTGGATTGGAAGGGGAAGAGCACAATCTGATCATGTCTCTCAGATTTAGTATTACTGAATGTGTCATAGGAAGCTACAACCAAGGATTTATGGAATAAGTTGGGGAAGGTGTATCAGTCTAAGTCCCTAGTAAATAAATTATTCCTAAGAAAGAAGTTGTATAACCTAAGGATGAGAGATGGAGACTTAGTGGCAGAGAATCTGAACGCCTTCAATACCGTGGTAAGTCAGTTAGTATCTATTGCGATTAAAATTTCAAATGAAGATAAGTGTATCAGTTTACTATTCTCTTTACCAGACTTGTGGGATAGATTGGTTGTGCCCATAAGTAGTAATACAACTGCCTTTAATTTTGATGAAGTTGTCTCATCCTTGTTTTCAGAGGAGATGAGACGAAAGAACATGGAAGGACAAAGCACAGGTGCATTATTTGCAAGAGGATGCTCCCAGGAAAGAAATAGATCTAAGTCCTCAAGTGGGAGATCTAAGTTTTGTTAACTAATCCAACAGTTATGTTGTTCGTTCAACTTCCTAACTGTCCACGTAACTGTAACTATCTGCAACTATCCCGCAACTATCTCTCACAACTTTTATCCTATACATAATGTATCTGCTTTTAATTAATCACATCGATCTCTATGTTCTATGTTAACTGTGGAGTTTTTATTTGGCCTGTGTACAGTGCTATCAGAGCCACATTTTTTTTTTAAACTCCATGCTATTTTGTGTGCCTGCATGAGAGGGCATGAAGCATTGGCAAAGTAGCTCCAAATTCGAGAGGAGCCTCGATATGAAAACCTAGTCCCATATCGTTAGAGAAGGGTCGCAAATATCGTGTGGAACAGTGTAGAAGGGTCCCGAGCTCAAACCTGATGTCTGTTAAACTCTCTGATTAAATCCGACTATGTAGTTGCAGCAAAGGGACAGCGAGTTCCCAAAGGCCCTCCAACATCCAATCACTAGGGTTGTGTACGGGAGCCACTATAAGCAGTCTACAGATCAACCAAGGTCGTAGGTGTGGTTATTGTGAGATTTGTTTTTTTATCTTTGCAAGTGGAATTTAATTTACACAGTTTACAATGCATTCCTTAATATCGATTGTGGGAGTAGTGCTCTCCAGACAAGAAAATTACCAAGAATGGTTTCGAAAAATAAAAAATACTCTTATTTTTAATGATTTATGGGAGGAAATTTGTGAAGGCAAAGATTACAATGACTCAGAGCAACCTACATATGCCCAACAACTTGCAATTTGGAAGAGTAAATATAAAAAGGCACATGCTTTAATTTTTTCCTCGGTCACTAAAGAGGTAAGTAGACATATTATTTCCAGGACCATGGCATTCAAAGAATTACAAAAATTAAAATATATTTATGACTCTCATTCATAGATGGAAATTATACAATTGTTGATGAAGTTGTTTAATTTGGAACTGAAAGATAATAATCCCATGAAGTTATCTTCCAAAATTAAATCTCTTTTTCATGATATTGACTCAACTGGTGTCAAAGTTGACTTACAACTCACTGCATTTATTAAAGTCCTATATCCTACCTATTCACACTACTTAGAGTCTCTTCAAGCTAGTTGATAGATGAAATCCATGACTTTTGATACTCTTGTAAACAAAATTGTTGAAAGAGAGAAAGCTTTTGGGAAGAAGGAATGTTTTTCCACTTCCACAGTTAAGACTTTATGTCTTGCACAGAAAGAGCATAAACCTAGAGGAGATTTTGCTAGAGTTGACAATAGTAACAGAGGTCATGGTAGGAGACCATTTAGAGGCAGGGGGGGTCATTATTATCAAGGAGACATACAACAAGATGATAGACAACAAAAACATTTTCAAAATGATAATTAATCTCTTAAGTTCTATAGGTGTGGTAAACTAGGTCATACCTCTTCTCATTGTCGCACTCCTTGGGAAAGGATTAGTGAGAAGAAAGAGAAATAGCCTCCAGAAAAAGGAAAACCACATGAATCGGCCCACTATATTTCTGCACATTGTAATCTTAGTATCAATGAAGTTTTTAGCACTTCTTTTGCTTCTTGGGAAGACACTTGGATTTTAGATACTGGAGCCACTTGTCGTATGACCTTCAGAAGAGATTTTTTTGAGACATTTAGTAATCACATTGATGGAATAGTTTATTTTGTTGATAAGTCCCAGTTAAAGCCTTCAAGAATTGGATCTATTCGACTTCACCTACCAGGACTTGTTGATTATATTTTTCATGATGTTCTTTACATTCCTCAATTAAAAATAAATCTGATGTCTCTCATACATATCAGGAAGCAAGGACATTCTATACATATGTTTGATGGTATAATTAAAATAAGAAAAGCATCTGATTAGGTGATTGTTGTGATTGGTGTTAAAGAAGACAAACTTTTAAAACTTAAAGGGACATCCTCTTTTCAATCTATTTCATCTCTTTTGGGTCGGCATAGTGATACTTTGTCTTCCAGCTTATTGTGGCATGCTTGTTTTAGTCATATTAATTATGATAGTATCCAGATTATGAAAAAACAAGGTATTCAAGAGCTTCCTACTATTCCAAGAAATCTTTCTCCATGTAATGCTTGTATTTTAGGCAAGCATTGTAAACAACCTTTTTATGGATCTACTTCCGGAGCTTCCGGGAAGTTAGGTCTCATACATTATGATTTATGTGGGTCCGTGCCTATTCAATCTACAAATGGTAATAAATATCTGCTGACTTTTATTGATGACTACACTAGGATGTGTTGGGTTTATTTGTTGAAAGAGAAATCTTAGGTTTTTGCAACTTTTAATAATTTTCATTTATGGATTACAAATGAAACTCAACTTACTATTGGCACTCTACGATCAGACAATGGTGGCGAATACACATTTAATGAATTTGAAAAGTACTTATAGGATAATGGTATTAAACATCAAACCATTGTCCCTTATACTCCACAACAGAATGGTGTAGCAGAGCGCACGAACATAACTTTGCTCAATATGATAAGGTCAATGATGTTTTTTCAGAATGTCAGGTTGATGTTTTGGGGAGAAGTAGTACTTTGTGTCATTTGTATTCACAATTGATGTCCTTCTACTACCATAAATAATAAGTCCCCTTATGAATTGTGGTATAATCATCTCATGTTGTTCAACATTTCAGAGTTTTTGGTTCTCCATGTTATTCTTTAATTCCTAAACAACAACGCAACAAATTGGGTGAAAGAAGTCACAAATGTCTTTTCTTGGGGTATTCTAATACCTCTAGATCTTATCTATTGTATGATGACGAAAATAAGAAATTTTTTGTTTCAAGAGATGTTGTTTTTCTCGAATTTGCTAAATATACTTCTACTATTGATAGGCAACTCAATCATTTCGATAAATTCTCTTCCAAGAAGTTTTATTATGAATGGGATAATGATCTCCCACATCCTGAAGGGGGGATTCATATTCTATACCAGTATGTGGATTTTCCTTCAACAACACTAGAGAATGAGACCACATCAAAGAATGAAGAAAAATTAGTTGATAGCAATGTTTTTTATGATAATAATGTTTCTGTAGAAGAACAATTGGTTGATAATAATGATCCTACTGAAGAAAAATAGAGGATAATAATGGTCCTAAAGAACCTATTTCAAAGACTCTTGAAACTGAGCAAACATTGTAGCAATCAGTGCATAGACCAACACAAACCAAGACAATGCCAAAAAGGTATGGTGAATTTGAGTTAAATTTTGTTGTTGTTAATGAACCTACTACTTTTGAAAAATCCACTAGTTGTAATGAATGTAAAGATGCAATGCAAAAAGAGTATGATTCTCTTATTAAAAATGACACTTGGAGGTTGGTGGATCCTCCTATTGGCATCAAACCAATTGGTAGTAAGAGGGTTTACAAAAATAAGTATAAAGTTGATGGTTCTCTTGATAAGAACAAAGAAATACTTGTAGCAAAGGGGTATGCACAAAAAGAAGGTATTGATTATACAAAAACATTTGCTCCTACATTGAAATGGGGCACTATTAGAACTTTATTTTCTCTTGCAGCTCAAAAAGGATGGAAAATACATCACATGGATGTAAAAAATGCCTTCTTAAATGGAGATTTAAAAGAAGATGTATATATGTTGCAGCCAGAGGGTTTTTCTGTTAAAGGAAAAGAGCATAAAGTATGCAAATTGATAAAATCATTGTATGGTTTAAAACAAGCACCTCATGCTTGGTATGAAAATCTAACTGAACATCTTCTCAAGTTGAATTATAAGCATTTCAATCTAGATGATGCAACTTTATTTGTTAAGAAAGTTGGAAGATCAGTTGTATATCTAGTTGTTTATGTAGATGATTTGATTATCACAAGAAATAATGATGATTATATAGCATCTATTAAAAAGGAGTTGCAAATTTTTTTCGATATGACAGATTTGAGATTACTACATTATTATCTAGGGATCGAAGTAGATAAAAAACAGAAGAACATTTTTATTCTCAAAAGAAATATATTGGAGAACTATTGAGAAATTTTGAGATGAAGGATTGTAATCTTGTTTCTACTCCAATGGAGAAGAATCTAAATATTACTTCAAATGAAGTTAGTGCATTTGAAGATCCAACAAAGTGCAAACAACTTGTTGGAAGTTTAATTTATCTTACTACTACTCGTCCTGACATAAATTTTGTTGTAGGAATGCTTTCCATGTTTATGCATCAGCCCTGTGAAGGTCATTAGACAACAACAAAATGGGTGCTCAAATATTTAAAAGGCACTCAATCATATGGCATCAAATATTCTAAAGTTTCATACTTCCATCTCATTGGTTATTCAGATTCTGACTTTGACGGAGATAAAGAGCATGGGGTGTCTACTTCAGGTTATTTGATGAATCTTGGATCAAAAACCATCACTTAGATATCATGAAATAAATTAGTTCATGTTGATTCTACAACTGAAACCGAACACGTTGCAACAACTCAAGCCACAAAAGAAATCATTTGGCTTTGGAAAATTCTTGAAGACTTGCAGGAGAAACAAATGACTTCGACGCCTCTCTTTGTTGACAATAATTTTGCAATACAATTGGCCAAAAATCCTAAATTCCATGATCAAACCAAACATATCAACACCAAATATCATTTGATTCGACATCATGTTGAAGCCAAAACCATTCATCTCAATCATTGTTCCACTTCAAAGAAAATTGCGGACATCTTTACTAATGCTTTGGGTCGAGAGAAATTTGAAAAAAGTTGAATGATGCTTGGGATGACAAATGTCCCTTTGGATTAAGGGGGGAATGTTAACTAATCTGGAGGTTATGTTGTTCGTTCAAATCCCTAACTATCCACATAACTGTAACTATTTGCAACTGTCTCCCACAATTGTCTGCCTATGCATAATGTATCCACTTTTAATTAATCACATTGATATCCGCTTTTAATTAATCACTGTGGATTTTTTATTTGTCCTGTATACAAGTTTAAGGGAAGATCTAAGTCTCCTCGAAAGTTTGTAAAGGTATGTTGGAGATGTGGAAAAGAAGGGCACTACAAGAAGCAATGTAGATCCAAAGTTGAGAAAAACAAGGGATCTGAAGAAGATCCTTCTACAAAAGAAAATACCTCTAAGGAAGAAGGAGGGGATGTGTACTTGGCTTCTTGAAGCACACATGCAGATCGTGATGCATGGTTGGTTGACTTAGGTGCATCCTTTCATATGACTCCCCACAGGGAGTGGTTCTATGAATATGAAAGGTATGATGGAGGTAATGTTTTCCTCGATGATGACTCGACAACCAGAATCATAGGAAGAGGAAAAGTGAAGTTGAGGCTCATATATGGAAGGATTATAACACTACCTGGTGTTATGTACATCCCAGGATTGGCCATAAATTTGATTTATGTAAGAAAAATGGACGATGCAGGGGTAATAAAAATATTTGAAAAGGAAACCTGTAGGATGGTTAGAGGAGCAATGGTGTTGCTGAAGGGAGTTTGATTTGTAACTCTTTATAAGATGCAAGGAAGAACTATTAGTGATGGATGTAATAGTTCCATTATTCTTGATATTGGAGTAGAAGAATAAAAACCTCCTACAGTCTTTGGAGAAAAGGTTATGTTGTGGCATCAAAAACTGGGGCATATCGGAGAGAAGGGCCTTCGACTACTACACGTTAAAGTTATGGTTGAAGGTATGTCTAAATTCTTTCTGGATTTTGATTTCTGTGAACATTGTGTATATGGGAAGCAGAATCAAGTAAGATTCCCCTCTAGTGTCGTGAGGGAAGAAGAAATTTTACAGCTAGTTCAAAATCATGTGTTTAGACCTGCGTCAGTTCCCTCATTGGGAAAATCTATGTACTATGTCTCATTTATAGATGACTTCTCAAAAAATACTTGGATATATTTCCTCAGAAAGAAATCTGAAGTCTTTGACAAGTTTAAAGAGTTTAAGGCTCTTGTTAAGAATCAAACAGAGAAAATAATTAAGGTGTTGAGGACAGATAATGGCAGAGAGTTCTACAGGAATGAATTTGAATAATTCTGTAAGAAGTGTGGTATAGAAAGGTACAAGACTACTCCATATACACCTCAACAGAATGCAGTTGTAGAAAGGATGAACATGATGTTGATGGAAAAAGAAAAGTGCAAGATCAGTGGTGTCAGGTTAGGCAGAATTCTGGGCAGAGGCAGTAGGTACTGCATGTTACCTAGTCAACAGATCACCCTCATCGGTCCTAGATGACAAGAATCCACAAGAAGTATGGACTGGTAAGAAACCTTCTCTCACACATATCAAGGTATTTGGTTATGAGGCCTATGTTCATGTTCCAAAGGAAAACATGAGTAATCTAGATAAGAAGCCTGAAAAGTGTATCTTTATTGGGTATAAAGATGGTCTCAAAGGTTTTAATATTTGGAACCCAGAAACTAAGAAGGTTGTGTATAGCCAAGATGTGGTATTTAGAGAAATGAAGGATGTTTTTAAAAATAAAGTCCTAACAAGTAAGGAAGAACCATGGAAAATAGAGTTTGATTTAAAGGATGATGAATCAGACTCTACAGAAGAACATGAATAAGAAGAATAAGATCATCATACTCTAGTATTGAGGAGATCGGTTTGAGAAAGAAGGCTACCAGAAAGGTATACTCCATCTAATTTATGTTCAAAATTTTTATTTTTCTATTACTAATGATGATCCTAGAATTGTTAGGGAGGTAGTGGATTCAGAGGATGGAAAACTCTGGAAAAAGGCCATGGATGAAGAAATGACATCCTTGGATAAGAATGAGGCTTGGGATCTAGTGCAGTTGTTGACTAGAAGAAATCCCATTGGAAGAAAATGGGTATTTAAAAAGAATTTGAATGTAAAAGGCAAAGTGGAGAAATACAAAGCTCGGTTAGTAGCAAAGGGTTATTAACAACTTGAGGGAATTGATTTTGGTGATATTTTTTCTCTTGCTGCCAAGTTAACTTATATTAGATTTTTGTTATTTGTTGTTGTTGCATTTGATTTTGAAGTTGAACATATGGATGTGAATATGTCATTCCTACATGGGGATATAGAAGAAAAAATCTATATGAATCAGCCAAAAGGTTTTGTTGTGAAGGAAAAGAAGGACTTGGTATGCAAGATGAAAATGTCCCTGTATGGTTTAAAACAATCACCAAGGATGTGGTATTAAAAATTTGATACTTATATGCTGGGACTTGGCTTCATAAGAAGCAAAGAGGATCATTGTGTGTATTTTAAATTAATTGGTGATCATTTTATTTATTTGGTCTTGTGTGTGGATGACATGTTTCTGATAGGAAACAACAAGGAGATTATGCAGGATGTGAAAAATCAGTTGTCGTCTAAATTTGACATGAAGGATCTTGGTGCTGCAAATTTCATTTTGGGAATGGAAATTAAAAGAGATCAGGAAAAGAGGAAACTCTGGTTAAATCATAGAAAATATGTCGATACAATATTGCAGAGGTTTAATATGCATGAATGTAAATGAAATGGTATGTACTAGACCATAAATATGCAATGGTATGTACTAGACCATAAATTGCACATGAAGTGGCAGTTTTGAGTAGGTATATGTCAAAATGAGGGAAGGAGCATTGGACAACAATAAAAAGGGTTTTCAAGTATTTGCATGGCACTGCTAGCTATGGATTGTGCTACCAAGGAAGACCGGGATTGGACATACTGTTGGACATACATGGATTTGTGGATGCAAACTGGGTTGGAGATCTGGATCATAGGAGATCTACAAGACAGTATGTGTTTAACCAGTTTGGAGGAGAAATCAGTTAGATGAGAAAAAGGCATGCTATAGTGGCACTTTCAACTACATAAGTTGAATACATGGTAGGCACTCATGCAAGTAAGGAAGCAATAGGGTTACAATATTGTTTTCGGGTATTGGGTTGGCACAACAAGCCATAAGGATAGATTGTGACAGTTAAAGTGATACTTTTCTAGCGAATAACTCGAATTATAATTAAAAGACAAAGCATATTGATGTTCAATATCACTTTGTGAGAGACATGGTTGAAGAAAAGAAAGTGTTGTTGATGAAGGTGGACACTTTGAAGAATGTTGCAGATTTATTAACAAAATCTATGAGCACTGAGAAGTTCTCTTGGTGCAGAGGATCTATGGGCATTTCTACCCTCGATTGTTGACTATGTAACCTTGTAACCCCTTTTATGCAAAGAAAAAAACAAGTGGGAGAATGTTGGGTATGTGTTATATTTTTTTCACGACTAGACTTAGTGTTTTCTATGTTGCACTGGGTGTATAGGATGGTTTGAGAAAAAAAAAATTCCTTGGGAAATGTGTCACATTTTTCCTCGTTTTTTGTGTCACCTCGTTTTTCATGTCCATTGTTGGGTGGTTTTTCGGCACATGGTTTTTTCTGATGGTTTTATATTTTGGGTTAAGGAATTATGGTTGTTGACTAATCCAAGTCAATGGGTTAGGGTTTTGGATGGCGTTGGCTCCTATATATATATATATATTGTATTCTAAACAATGTATGATTTTGAATGAATATAGAATATGTTGGTTTTCCCAGTTTGGGTTTCCAGGGGAAAAATATCTGTGTAATGTTTGTATTTTCCATTGTATATTTTCTTTTCTTTTATTGAAAATATTTTTACAGTAAATATTGTACAAGGTTAAAATCTACTAATCGAGAAAACCAACAATTCTTGATTTTCTCGCGCTCCTTCATTGTCTCGTTCAATCAAAGAATAAAGAGTTACATGACTAACCTTGGTCTACACCTAAGACATAATTATCATCACACTCTCTTGCTATATGGAAGAAAAATTCTCTAGCCAATCTGGCTTACATATTCATGGCCAAGGTACTACTAAAAACATCCAACATAATGGAATTACAACATACCTTATTTATACGATTTGAAACATGGAAAACCCTAAATCATGGTGCCCAAAAAATAGTTACAGATCCATAAAGATGATTTCCTACAATCCTGCAAATCTCTGGATTCTATTACAGTTGATTACCAGTCAAACACCAGTCGACTATCAGTCGGACACTAGTGGATTACCTATTTGACCTCCAGTCGGTCTCTAGTTGGCTTCCACTCAACCTTCTGTCAGTTGACCTTTCAACCTTCCTAGTCGACCACTTTGACCTTGTAGTTACAATCGATCACTTTGACCTTGAATTAACCATTGACTTGACTTATCCATCCAATCAAACATTCACTTAGCTAATCCAACTCCACTAGCCAGTCGGTCATTAACTCGACTGTGTTTTCAGTACAAAGAATATAACA
>JZKD02S0455568.1:261322-274571 GCA_000966675.3 Picea glauca
AACTTCATTCTGGGAATGGAGATTAAAAGAGATCATGCAAATAGGAAACTCTAGTTGAATCAGAAAAAATATGTTGAGATGATATTGCAGAGGTTTAATATGCATGGAAGTAAACTGGTCAAGGTTCCTATTCCTATAGGTGTAAAGTTATCTGCAGATCAATGTCCCAAGACACATGAAGAAGAAGAGGACATGTCCCATGTTCCATATGCCAATGAAGTTGGCAGTTTGATGTATGCAATGGTCTATACTAGACCAAACATTGCACATACAGTGGGAGTTTTGAGCAGGTATATTTCAAAACTAGTGAAGGAGCATTGGAAAGCAGTAAAGAGGGTCTTTAGGTATCTTCGTGGCACTACCAGTTATGGATTTTTCTACCAAGGAAGACCAGGATTGGACAGAGTGCTGGACATACATGGCTTTGTTGATGCAGACTCGGCTGGAGATATGGATCGCAGAAGATCTACAAGTGGGTATGTGTTTAACCTATTTGGAGGAGCAATCAGTTGGATGAGAAAAAGATAGGTTATAGTGGCACTCTCAACTACAAAAGTTGAATACATGGTAGCCACTCATGCAAGCAAGGAAGCAATATGGTTACAAAGATTGTGTTCAAGTATTGGGTTGGTACAACAAGCAGTGAGATTAGATTGTGTCAATCAGAGTGCAATCTTCCTGGCAAAGAACCCAGCTTATCATTCGAAGACAAAGCATATTGATGTTCAATATCACTTTGTGAGAGACATGGTTGAGGAAAAGAAGGTGTTGCTGGAAGAGGTTGACACTTTGAAGAATGTTGCAGATTCATTGACAAAGCCTGTGAGCACAGAAAAGTTCTCCTGGTGTAGAGTAGAAATGGGCATTGTTGCCCTGGATTGTTGACTATATAATCCCCTGGACCCATGGATGAAAAGAAAACAACAAGTGGGAGAATGTTGGGTATGTCTTATATTCTTTGCATGTGTGTGTGTGCGCGCATCAGATATGACAACTGCATATGACGATCCCTCTAGTAGTGATCTTTGTGTCATGTGAGCTAGGCGCATTCCTAGGGGGGTCCCAGGGGGGGGCAGGTATGCCCCCCCGTGGTTATGCGCAGTGTTGGACAATGGGCGGTAGCCCGGGGCAGTGCCCCGAAATGTTTTTTGGGTGGTTTTTGCTATTTTTATTGGATTTTTCTATTTTTAGCGGTTTTGTAAATTAATCCCGGAATAAGGGATTAGGGTTTTGGTATCTACGGAATACCTAAAAACATTCTATATATATATATTGTATGGTGAATGGTGAAATTCGATATAATGAATATAAGAAAGGTTTTTCCCGATTGAGGGTTTTTGGTATAAATCTCTATGTACTATGTGAATGAGCCATTGATTAAATTTTGTTTTGCTTAAGAATCTATATGCATTGATTTACTTTATAGATTTAAAATTTACACTTTAGTCACTACCTCTTTGACTGCAGTCTGCTTTGCGAGCAGTTGGTCTCTTTCTTTCCACATCTTTGCATTGTCCTCCTCATACATTTCTTGACTTTCATATTTCTCCTTTTGCGCAACTCGAAGTTTCTCTAAGACCTCCTCCTTTTCTTGATTCACTACTTCTATAGCTTCTCCTTTTCTACTTGGAATCAATGAAGTCGATCCTCTGTCGCATATGATAACCTTCATAATTGGGCGGGCTCATCCCCCAATTCTACACTTTCTGCTGAAGAAGGCATAGTAAGCACTGCGTTGCTTGAATGGATAGCTTGTTGGATGTCTTTCAGATCCTTCTCTATCCTATCATACAGTGTTTCTTGCTTCACTTCGTGTCTTTGCAGGATGTCCTCTGAAGCATCCTCCATAGCTACAATGATGAGATCAACATCATCCACTGTGAGCACATTCTTCGACTGAGGCTTGTTGGCTCGGGTCTTCTTCGGTTCTGAGGTTTTCTATGGAGAAACCTTCATTTTCTTTGATGTTTCGGCCTCTGTAAGGCGATCCTTCAGTGGTGTTACTTCGCCTATTTCTTGCTTGTCTCCTTCTTTCCCTCCTTCTTCTTGGTTTACTTTGTCTCCTCCTCCTCCCGCGGGTGAATCAGGTCTAGTTTCCTCTGTTGCGTTGTCTTCCTCATTAGTTTCTTTTTTCTACAGTTCTTCCTTTTTCTTCTTTTTCTTCGCGCTAGCCTATCCATCATGATCGAACTGGGTGACCAATGGACTGCCTATGATGTCGGGGTCGGAGAGTTCTGCATCTTCCAATGGTACGAGGAACTTTGCTGGCCATTCTTTGGTGATCTCCTCCATGTCTTCGTCGGTCATCTTGTAATAGGACTACAACTCCTCCTTACTTTCATCCCTTTGCGTAGTGATGTAGATAAAGTGTCGATCTGCGTGAAACTTCGCTAGCAGTATGTACTGATGAAAAGTGTTAGGTGTCATCTATGGAAATTCTTCAATGGTGTGCTTCAGCTGTAGGTAGTAATTGTGGAACACCGCATTCTATTTCCATTTCTTCGCCATATCATTTGTATACCACAAGGTGGATAACCTTGCGGCCAACGACTCCGATGGCTCAACTTCCAGGAAGGTTTCTCCTTCCGTCATTTTCCAGGCGACAAATGCGACCAATATTAGTAGCCAACTAAAATGAAACTCATATCCTTGATCTTTCAATTCGTGGTAGTCCTTCTCCAACTCGTTAACGAGGTAACTCACCCAGTTCATTTTCATGTCTTCTATGCACTTTCCTATGAGGTCTATGACAAATCCAGTGACTTGCGTCGAATGGATCTTTGTGACGAGGTTACCAGCTATAAGCTAACAAGCTAGGCACATTGTGCCATCCTAGATGGAGGCTACCTTGTAGCCTCGTTTTCCCTTATCTACATAGCCATAGGATTCCTTTATGCGTTGTTCCAGGGAGAAATCTATAGTCTTCCCTAGGTAGAACTGTTGACACTCCAGTCCCTGCATGCTCAGTCCCGTGATAAGGTGGATCAACATCGGATCCATAGTGACATGCTTGTCAAGCCACAGATACCCTCCATGGTAGCACGACAGGAGGATTTTAACGCAAGTGTTAACCTCCTGATGTCGACCGAAGTGGGGGATCTTCATTACATTCAATATCATGGATTGAGAAAGCTCCTTTATCCATGGCTGAGAGACTATGTGTGGCTTCTTCCTATTCATCTTCATCAATTTCCCATTTGGTGCGAGGATCGCATAGTTTTTCCTGTCTCCAAGGTTGAAGTCATTGTTCTTAAAATATGGAATATGTCCTAACTAGGGTCCAACTACGTGTATCCCCTTCAGGATGTATGAAGTGATTATCGTGTACTCGAAGTCCCATCGGATGTAGTCCGGCAAGACCGATGGGATCTTCTTCGTGTTATCCAGATCATCATGGTGCTTGCTTAACTTCTTAGTAGTGTGGCTAGAACATCGTCTGGTCAATGGGTATGCTTGAAATTTTCCAATCGACGATGCCTGTATTCCCATAGACATGACTCTCTCAATCATGAAGTCTACTAGTATCTCTTCCACATACTTTTATAACACGTTATGTTCACCCGACATTCACACTTGTAATAAGAGAAATCGGGTAGGTAAACAGACAAGAAAGGTACTCAAATGGATGGCGAGATCTAGAAAGCATAGTGTGATAAATTGGGCTATCTATTAGCTCGGATATCACAGTTTGAAAAAAGTGGTCCCAACGCAGCGTATGACAGGTTAAGTAAGCAACGTCGTAACAGATTCCTCCAATGGGTAGGAATGCCTCAATCAATACGAATCCATCCATTATGACACGGTCTCAAGGGTCCAATGATGATCTTTCCATCAATAACTGTGTTTCTAGCCATTATGGAGCGTCATTCTAATGGTCAGGGTGCCTCCAACGGTCATATCACTTCATCATAGAGAAGTCCCATTATGTGCAGTTCTGCTATTCTGGCGAGGTTCAAGCTATGCAGATCTATCTCTTGTGAAGTCTTTTCTGGGACTCCCTATAGTTTTTCTAACTCGGCTTTCTTCTTACTGAGATTTCTTGCCTTCTTTTCTATGGTCTGAGTCTCTATATTCCTCTTTCCATTACTATTCTTACCTTTGCTTAGCATAGTGACTGATGTTCTTTCAAAGGGTTCAAAGATAATACTTCTTTTCTAACTAGGTCCTGGGTGGACATACTTTTGTCTTGCATGGATAGGTCCTTCAACCGCTCTTGCACTCTTTCAAAGTTGACAACTACTTATCTTTCATTATGTTGCTTCGAATCAAGTTCTCGTTCTTCTAGCAGTCGATCTATTCTTCGAGCTATGAAATCGCTTAGTTCTTGCTTTTTCTTTTCTGCGGCTTCCTCTTCTGCTTTCCTTCTGATATGATCCTTCTCAATCCAAGTCTTTCCTAATAAAAGAGGAAAAGGGGCGTTGTTCTCAATACGTTTGATGACCTCAAATTCTTCCTCAGATGATGTTTCATGAACAATCATAGGTATATTAGTAACTCATCCACATAGGGTTATCATCTTTCCTTTAAACAAGCTTATCCTTCCCAATGAAGGTATCATAGCATGCTTTCCCAAAATTTCCCAAGTGCTTTCTAACATAATGTTCACATGTGTTTCCTCATCCAATACATAGTCTATGTTGAAGTTTTCTATTCTTGTGACTATGCATTGTTTTTCTTTCAGGATCTCTGGTAAACTGATGTCTATGTGATCATCCATTTCTTCTTTTAATTGTATTAACATAGTCTTTGATTCTTTTTATGTATGATTCTTTAACATATCTTTAGTCTCTTAACCTTATTTATAGTTTTCTTGTCTCTTGTTCATCTTTTCAACTTTAGCAATCATTCTTGGACAATCCTCAACCTCATGACCAATAGCTTTACAACAAAGAAAACTAGGACCTATACCAGGGCATTCCTTAGCAAGATGTCCCGACCTTGTGCAATTATAACACAGTGTCAATCCTCTCTTTCTTTTAAATGATCCCCAGCCTCTCTTGTACTGTGCACTGGGATCATAGTGTTGGACCTGCAATCTGCAAAAATTCTTTCTAGGTTCCTTCATCCACTTATTAGTCTAAAAATTCTTTCTATGCATAGGAATAACATATTTTTCTCTATTTTTATTAAACTTATTCCGATCAATTCTTTCTTCTAACTGTGCCCTAGATTTCAGACTAGGACAATATCTATCAAACATACCTAGATTCATACTTTCGAAGAAAAAAATTCCACTTATCTTACCTTTACCAAACCAAAAGCTTTAAGATCTTACCTCTTTTCTTCATATCTGGTTCCTTTCTTAGCATAGAGCTTCACAAGTCAAGTAGAATATTGTGCACTACAACAAGAGATCTACGCACAAAGCTTTATCTTTTCTTAAGTTCCCAGCAATCACAGTTTCAGGTATGACAATGGAACCATTTGTTATCACAAGGGCAGACCCAAGGTTCAACGCTTCAACAACACACCAACAAAACCCTAACTATCGGCCCTTTTGGTAACACCCGCAAAGCAAATGAAGTCTCACCTGAGGTAGAGGCAGGGGGGTTGCAGGACTTAGGTGTCTACAACCAAGCTGGGACACAGATCTATGATTATAACACTTGACAGAGCACTTAGCCAATAACATGCATTGTTTCTTGAACTTTATCCACATCGCAGGTTAAACCCTTATTACAGATTAGCGCAGTAGTAATCAAGAGTAAGCACATCCAATCATTTAGCACATAGCATCAGCTCAGATCTATCATTCATTCACATCATTAAGCACTAAGCTACAATATTAGATGCATCCATTATACATAACATCAACAACACTAATCAATAAGCATGTTAACAACATTGCGCAAAGCACATCAAACACAGGATTTATGTGGTTCACCCCAGTGTGGGGTTGCATCCACCAACTCTTCTTCTTCTTTATTAGTCTTTGATCTCCTTGCATTCATCTGCTCTTATGCACAAAGCCACAGAGCTCAGATTCGCACTAGACATGTGATCTGCACACAATGCACTAGATCCACCTTCCTCAAAATCAGGTCAAGGCACAGAGAGAACTCCTCAATAGCACAAATCCTAACATGGTCTTCCTACACAAAGGACTTACAACTTATTGCACTAAACCACACATACTCTTTGCACACAACCAACACTAACACTAGCACTAGCACTAGCACTCCTTCTTACATCGCTTAGCTACGTATTTATACATTTACAAAGAGGCCTAAACATGGGTAAAACCATGGGTCGACATCCCATACCCATTACATAAACCCTAATAACCCATTTATTGGTCCACAAGCCTGCAAAATAAGTGAGATATCACAATCTCCTCTTCACCTAGGCGCTTTGTCTTCAACCATCCTATTGAAGTCCCAAAAATGGTCAAACATGACCAATGTTTCCTCAAAACTTGGTCAAGGGACAAAACCTGCTCTCCCTGACAGTTCTCCTAGGAGCATCAACATGCTCCTTGACATCCCTTAAAGTCTGCATGAACCATATAGGTCTCCTGATAGAATTGGAAGGGGCTAACTCCTCCTCCCCACTTGAAGGTTGAATTCTCACACTGGAAGTCTTTGAACGTTGTTCTCCCTTCGGAGCCTCCTGCTCCTCATCCTCCCACTGATTTGATATTCTTCACATTGTCTTGTTGATTCTTAGATTGGTTTGATTGCCTCATTATGTCATTAGGATCACCCTGATTGACTGAATTTCCTTCATTTTTTGAGTTTTTTGGACATTTTTATGAGTTTTTGGAGCAGAGCACTCCCCCTTTATTGTTTTAAAAGTGATAGAACTCCCTTGTAGCCTTACACAGAGAACTCAAATGCCCTGGTGCCCCTTATACTAGAGTGCTACCCCCTGTTTTCTGAGAAATTCTCCAAAATTTTCATTTTTTGAAGCTATTTCTAGGTTTTGGCATTTGCTCAGGGTCCTATAATCTCAGTCCTTCTTGATATTGGCTTTCAAACACCCTTCTTTTTTAGAATTCATCCTCTTTTGTTTGGGATTTTGACATCTTCTTTCCTTGCCTTGAAACCATTCTTTGTCTTTGCTAACCCAGAGTTAACTTGTTTTTTTTTCTCCTTTATCTGATTGAGTGAAAACTTTTGTGAGGAAATCCAAGGGTCTGTGAACTTTTCATTTGATCTTTGAGGTCAAATTTCCATCATTTCTCTTTTGTTTGAGGTTTTTGGTTCTTGTTTTCAATTTGGTTATCTTTGTCCTTCTTGTCTATTTCACGACAAGAGTGTATTTTTGTTTTGTGTGAAGTTTGCTTCCGATTGTTTAATCTTGAAGTCTGATTAATATTTAAAAGTCTTGCATCTGATTATCATTCACATATAAGCAAAAGAACATATTTTAGTGATTGGTTTGGATATTAGAAGGCATTTCTGAAATTTTAGCATTGCATTGGATTTCATTGATAAACACTTGTATAAGGACATTGCATCTTAGTGTTTGATAGGGAAAACATCTTTCTCTCTTTCCCTTAAATAGACATTCATCGAAAGACAAGATTTCTTATCATATTCTTGTGCATTTTTTGGGATTTGATTCATCATACCATCAGTTTCATTGTCATGCACCCTTTGAGTAAAGAACAACTATAAAATCAACGCTAATTAAAAATTATCTAGAACATTTTTGTTTTTAGGATCTTCCACCAACATTAGACTAGGATTAGCACTTTGGATTAGACTGTGAGTACAACTCTCCAAAGTTTTCAAAATGAACATTAGCATCCTGAGATAGGGAGAGTCAAATCCAATTGTCGTATAGGATTTTTGGGATCCCCTTCTCACACAGGGGTTACGCACGAGGTCGCATTCAGGTGAATTATGGAGATCGTCCCTCTGTGGTTTAAC
This sequence comes from Picea glauca, assembly GCA_000966675.3. NCBI lineage: Eukaryota > Viridiplantae > Streptophyta > Pinopsida > Pinales > Pinaceae > Picea > Picea glauca. The sequence continues at coordinate 269,197 of JZKD02S0455568.1, forward strand.
TGTTTGTAGTGGTTGGATCATATATTGGGGGGAACTTGAGGGTATACCCGCGATTATGTGTGGGAGCCTCTCGAGTTGATTTCAAACTTGTTATCCTGCCCATACTTTCAAATCGGACTGTCGACTGTAACTGCCCAGGGGCTGACTGGGAGTTGGTGTCCTTAGTTGCCATAATCCTTAGGTACTTACATGAGGTGATAGTGAAGGGAAGTCTCACCGTGCTTGGGACAGACATTGGTCAAGATCACTCGGACTCCTTGGAGGGTAAATCCACAATTACTGCGTGGAAGCTTGCACCAAGGTGAAAGTCCATTAAGCAGGTCGCCATTGTAACTATTCCACCATATCCTAGCCCCTTCTTGACTTGATCACTTGACGTTGGATTTCATCACCAACTAGTACGATCATCGAGAGAAGTCTTGTTTGCTTGGTTTTGATTCCTAGATTTTATTAGCATATGCTATTTCTTTTTGTTAGTTGGCCCTAGATTTTCAACGTGTACTGTTATTCTCCAAAATTGAGCCTGTATACGATAAAGGTCTTCATCGATCACGTAGGATGAAAGGGATGCCTCTGAAAGGCTACCAACCCTTACCTCCTAACCCTCCAGAAGAAAACTATCGTGGAGAGGTAGAAAATCAATCTGACGTTGGAAGTGTTGTTGCTCCTCCATTAGATAACTCAGAAGGTGCTTTGTTACGGTTGATAATCCCACTCCTCACACTACATCTGTGTCGGTAACCCCTCTTGAACCACTTTTTCTTCATTTAGACTCCCTTGGGAACGTCATAGACAAAGAGGTCCCACGATTACCGGAGAGAATTTTTACCGAAACATATATGGGATCCACAGAACCAACTTTTGGTGATGAGTATAGGACTCCTGTTCATCCTAGAACTACAGTAGATACAAATCCTCCACCTTATCGTTCTATATGGAGGACTTCATCGGGACGTGATCTCTATGAGCATTTTGAATCCTTTTGACAACCCTTTCATACTCATGACCCTCCAGGTGAAACAGGACCATCCGGTCAAACTATGAATCAGCCCATCAATCAGGTCATTAACCTGTTGTTACGTCAGCACAAGTCCATCCTAATGCTGGACTCACTACCTATACTTTTTCTCAAGGCACTTCAATCCCTACCCCTTCTTTTACAATCTTTCACTCTACATCTCCACATGTTACGCACGATCCTGTTGGGACATCTTTTCACTCGAGAATGCAGAACCTTTCCAACCAAATGCAATCGACTGGAGGGAAACACCCATTTAGTAGACCTATCCCTCCTGGAGGACCACCATTCTATGGCGAGCCTACCCCTCCCGGGGGACAGCTCCCTTTTCATCCTCCTCCTGGAGGGAAACCTCCCTTTTCCAGTCATACCCTGGTCGTTAATCCACGGCTGGCAGAGGGGCAACCTTCGTTTGCTAGAAACCCTTCACAATCCTGGGGAGTATCTTCAGGAGGCACTTTTACCCAACGCCACATTGGGGGGAACTCATATCATAACCCACAAGGAGGAGTATCAAATCCTATTCCTCCCGGACCATCTGATGGACAACCTTATCCGGGCAGCATCCCAAATACCACCTGGTGTCCTCAGGGACAACAACCTTATCCTCCTCATGGGTCTAATGTGTATCTGCCTCTAGGATCTACTCCTTACCATCCTCATGGGAAAAATGTTTATCCTCCTTATGGGCAAGCAAATCACCCAGCCTATAATGCTTAGAACCCACCAAGTTATGCAAATGTTTCTCATCCAACATCAAATCCTGCTTATCATGGCCAACAACAACCATATGTAGGAGGACCTACTGGTTACAACTATCCACCTAACCTAGTTTATGGTCCTACTGGTGTTCCTATTCCATGTCGATATCATTCGCAAATTAACCGACAACTACCTTTCCTTGCGAATATGGATCTCCCAGACTTTTCTCGGTTAACTAATGATCATATTTTTCATTCACTGGTTTGGCCAGTCATTCCAGCTAAACTTCCTTCTGATATTCCAAAATTTGACGGAAAATATGGAGAAGACCCAAATAACCATGCGATAACTTTCCGTTTATGGTGTTCATCAAACTCCCTCATGGATGATTCTGTACATTTGCGTCTTTTCCAGCGAACACTTATGGGCTCAGCAACAAAGTGGTATATTGAAATACCACGTGATTCTTTTCACGATTTCAATTCCCTTTCCATGTATTTCCTCACGCACTTTCAAATACCTATTCGCTACCACACAGGTACCGAAATCTTGACCTCCCTTCGTCAAACTGACTCTGTGCACATCTCTGACCATATTCATGAGTGGAGACGACGATGAAGGATGATCAAGGTAATCATTCCGAACATATTATTGGAGGAATGGTTTACTAAATCACTTTTACCCCCGGTCGCTCGCGATGTCGCTATGGGTGGCACAGTCACTGAGGAAGAAACCATTACTCGGGCTCAATACTTAGATTTGGTTTATTAACAATCTGGTACTTTGTATGATTTGCTTCCAAATGTTTCTCGAGCTAATACCGATCCATCCAAACCATCTTCCTCATCTCATGTGGATGGTGTTATCAGTTCCATCAAAAATCAATCTACTTCCCAATTGACCACACTCTCCTCTACCTCCCCCCAAGCTCAAATCTCTGAGGTGATTGTAGTTCAATCTACCCCTTCACAACAATCTGGAGGTAAGAAGAAGACAAAGAATAAATCAAAAAATACAAATAACAATGAACAACCAAAAAATCAATCTCAAACACCTGCTATCAAAAATCAACCACAATGGAAACTGAAATTCCCGTGTATCATTTGTGGTGACGATCACTACACTTGAGACTGTCCACATCACAATGAAGTGGCCAAAATTTTCCAGGGAAATTCAAAACCCGTTGTTCTTACTCAACCTTTTCCACAGCAACAATCCATGGTTGTTCAAACCCCCTCTCTTGGGGGAAGTTCTAGCCATCCTCATGATGAGGCCTTGACAAGTGCACATATTTATATGTTTAATGGGATTAATTTGAACACTCACTCTAAGACATACGACACACCAAGTAACCCTGACAAAGGAAAGGAAATTAATGGTACTGGTACTTTACTGGATCCATCACCGTCCTCCATTAGTCCTCCATCAGTTAATCCTCCATCTGGACCACTTCAGATTGAGAAACCTACGTTTGACTCTATCTTATGCCCTCCTAAGAGCACTAGGCGCAAAGCTACCTTTAATCCTAGTTCACATGCCGCCCAGAACTACAACATTGTTGAAGATTTGGCTCAAGCATCGTGTGTTATGTCTGCATTAGAAGTTCTACAGCACTACCCCAGTCAACGTAGAATGCTCTTGGTCACTATTGGTGTTGTTGATCCTGATTCGTCCAACCATATCATGTTTAACCTGGAAAATTATGCATCTTGACTCTCCCACCAACTTGCTTTTCAAGTTGATGTTGTTGTTCACAATCAACAAATCCACCAAACTATTTTGGATGAGGGAGCCTCAACTTGTGTCATGTCTTTAGCATGTTGGAAAGGTTTAAAATCACCCGCACTTAAAAAATCCCCAACAATGTTACATGCCTTCTATGGGCGAGGTTTTCATCCCCATGGGATTTTATAGTCCCTGCCCATCCAATTGGGTGGAAAAACTATCACTGTTGATGTCGAGGTGGTCAATTCTCCCCTCGATTACAAATTTTTACTTGGAAGAAGTTGGTTTTATGCTATGACTGTCGTTGCCTCATCGGTCTTTCGATGTGTACAATTTCCTCATCAGGGAAAAATTGTCACTGTTGATCAGTTGGATTTCTGCACGACTGATGCTCACGCTCTCGCTACCAACAATATTCCTTTCTTGGGAGACCATAAGATCACATATGAAAGTGTTGGTGTTGGCTTACTAAAATATTCTAGCCTTATGGGTACCTTCCCTACACCACTTCCACCGACTACACATCATATTTCCACTGTCGATATGATTTCGATCACAGCTTATCAATCTTTGGAATCATCTAACCCTTGGATTATACCTAGTCCGTTGGAATTCGATGCACTAGGTGACACCATGCCACTTAGTCCAACCAAAACATCACACGTTTCTACCCAATCCACTTATCCCTCGTCGGATGACCAACATCTATTGGCACCCGACAGTTCCTTGTTGTCTTCGATCGATTACATTTCCCCAATTTTTCCTTTGGATGAATCTATTATGGAAATGTTGAGCATTAATGAGCTACCTCTGGATGATAACCATCATCAATTCTCTTTTCTTCCTCCTCATGAAGAAATTCGGGCAGATATACAGTCTATCTCCCCTCCCGATGTCGAGTTTCCATCATCTCCCATGCCTTCGACTTCTGATGATTTGGATTTGGTAGTTGACATGGAAATCTCTTTGGTAGGGATATTGGAGCCCGATCTCCTTACCCCTATCGCGACCCTCGACATGTGTTCCTTCCCGAGTGATTTTCTTCCATCCAGTGAAGATATCTTGGAAGCCATGACTGAGTTTTGTCCCTTGACATGGTGTTCTTCTAGAGCGTTATTCTCTTGTAACCCATGATCAAGAAGAGTCTATGAGCATAGTTTTTCTCTCTATGGCAAGCTCGTTAAAAAATGAAACAGAGGTCATGAGCATAGTTTCTCTTCTCTGTAGAAAGCTCGTTAAAAAATGAAACAACAATCTAGGGATTGAACCTGAAGCCCTGAGCATAGTTCTTTTTCTATGTCAAGCTCGTTAAAAAATGAAACAATCACCTCTCTTGAAGCTTCTTTTCATCCACTCTTATCCTTTTTCTCCGTCTAGAAGAGAAATTGGTGAAAACCTCAAAGTCGATGAATGAATTGAAGCTTGGAGGGCATGTCTCTAGCCTTTGATGATCATTCTGGAGTTAAGCCACTAGCTTTCAAGCTGGGGGCATATCGAGCTTGGTCTTTGTTCTTTCTCGTGCTCGAAAAAACATGAGAATGTAACCGAGTAGACTTTTATCACTTTTTCGGACTCGCATGAATAAATAAAAAAGGAACTCCTTGGAGTCGTCTTTGAGCTCTTTTCAGACTCTCTAAACATGAAAAGATTGCCGAGTGATCTTGCCTCCTTTCCCACTCGTTAAAAGGTTTTAAAGGGTGTCTTTTGAGTGATAATTTATCTCTTTTTTGGCCTCGCGAGACTAACATTATGAAAAAGGAAAACATTGGAGTCGTCTTTAAGTTGTTTTCAGACTCTCTAAATATGAAAAACCACCGAGTTTACCTTCTCTGGACTCGTTAAACGATCATACATTGAAGGGCCCATATGGGACCAAACCCTTAGTTCTTCTAGTTCGTTATATAAAGGAAGAGGAACTTACCAAAGGTGA
>JZKD02S0455613.1:0-17469 GCA_000966675.3 Picea glauca
GGAAAGAAAAAGGAAAGGCCGATGTAGCAGAGAATATATGCAGAATTATGAAAATGCAGATTGGTCTTACACCCATGATAGCTGGTGCAGAGGAAAGACAATAAACAATTACAGAAAACCCAAATCCATTCGTTATAGTAGTGGTCCTACTAAAGTATAAAGTAGCACATTGGTTAGAAGAAAACAAAATGTAATGCAGTCGTGATGGATTAAGGAAGAAATAAAGATATGATAAAGAAAATATCAACTGTGAGTAAGGAACATCTATAATGAAATCCAAACAGATTTAACACAGCTGAAAATAAGAAGAACATGCTGAAAGAAATCGATCGTGATGAATCTCACAGTCGCAAGAAAAAATTGTCTTTATTACTCCAATCTGCTTTACAAAAACTCAGTCATTACAATGAAACCCTCTTCGAAAGACGTTTCCTAGTCTTGCGCTCATGCGCCCCCCCTTGCCTTTGCATACATCAGTCTTTTAAAAGAAAAATAAAACTCTTTGTGTTCTAGGAATCTGAAACGGTTCGTCTTCATGGCATTGTGCAACTGCCAAGCGCATCTGCCGGCTCCTAGAACCGTTACTAATTGTTTGACCACTCATCATTCCTTCTTTGGCACTTGGAAGCTGCAGCTTTGCTTTTCAATATCAGAATCCACCAACTTTCTATTAACAATCTAGCAAGATGCCTTCACTGCAGTAATATAATCTGGTCAAGTTTATTGAAATGGTGATTGTATTTCCTCGAGGGTTCTCCCTTTAGTTTGAGGCACCCATAGTGTAACAAATACAACAGTAAAAGAAGAAACAAGAGAATAAATACAAAAAGTCCTGGAAGTGCTCCACTCTAGATGTATTGATACATGTACATCTGCCACAATGCAAGCTTGGCAACTCTGCCCATGACAGATAGCCAAATCATGAGATATACAATGAGGTTCATTGTCGAACCCATAGTGAGAACCACCCATGGTGCACTGAACTCATTGATGAGACCGGCAATTATGCCTGCGTTTGCACCCAAGTCCTTAAAAAAAAGCCGATGTAGTGATCACCTCCCTTTTCACTGGATTTTCAAATATGGATATAGCATTCAGAAGTAAGCATATGGGAAATTGATGAATATATGGAGAAGATGAGTTGAAGTTGTTGGTTGTCGTTTTGAACTCTGCAAATAAGCATCTCTGTGGCCTTGTAGTAAGCCCTTGAATTCCCAAGAAGGAAAACATCTCGTACCATTTGAAAAAATACCACCATCCCAGCCCAAAGCTAAGAGAAAAATCGATAAATCCGGGTGATTCATGAAGTGCTAGTGTAGTCCTAATTGATCGCATGTCCATGATTTTTCTTGCAGGCTTGGAGATATAAAAGTTGTAGGACTATAGAATCTCTCATGGGTATGGATAGAAATAGCATTAACCCATAGGTTGGGGTACGAAACATGTTGGTTGTTGTTGGGGTTTTGATCAATTGAAATCTCATGATCACCTTTATCCATTAATTGTTCATGCGTTAATTCCAATACACCCGGAACACACAACAGATTTTTCCCAGTTGTTACTACATTGAAGACTTTATTAGGTGGTTGAGATCCTTCACAAATAACATCCAAGTACTACTGGGAAGGGTGAGAAGACGTAAAAACATCATGAGCATGATCTGACATTGAATTGGTATTACATTGGGAGGGGTTGTTAGATTTGGTGTTGGAGGAGGAGGAGGTGTTCATATACCACGTGCCGCATATTAAGATAATCATTACTCACATACTTGTTCATGCAAAATTTTTACGAAGCACAATTATTCATGCAAAATTTTACCAAACACACTTCTTATCACATGTAGGGTTTATATATATCATAATCTAGGCGGGAATAAAACATGAAAAGAAAAGATTAGAAACAAATATGTGCAAAAAGGGTAATATTGGAGAAAAACCTATTACCCAAAATGGATTGTAAGTGTATAATTTGAAAAAATGAGAAGCAAAGAAGATAATACAAAGAAGATGAATTGAAAACAAGAATGTGAAGAGCACATTTCATTTAGGGAAAAGAGAGCTAAATAGGTTCCAACATATCAAGAAGATTAAGAAAATGATAGAAGTCCTAATGGACTAGTATAATTGGCCCGAACAATTGGCAATGTACAGTCACATACTATTGAGGTTACAGTTATAACTAAACCTCCCTCTTAAACTCAACAGTCATGAGCCACAAAATTGAAGTGTGATGTCACCATTATTGACTAGCTTGCGTATGAAGTGAAAACGAGTGTTTATCTTCTTTCTTTTCTTGTGAAACACATGGTTTTTGGATAAAACAATTACTGAAGTGTTGTCACAGAAGATAGGAGTTGGCTCATTTTCTGTAAGTGACATATTATTCAATAGTCTTCACAACCACACAACTTAAAACAAAGCTGAGGTAGCAGTGACATACTCTACCTCTGCAAAAGATATTGAGACAATGGGATGCTTCTTTGATGCCCAAGAAATGAGTTTTGTGTCGAGGTGAAAAACATGTCCTGAGGTGCGTTTCCAGTCATCTAGGCTTCCTGCAAAATCATTGTTTGTGTATTATCCAAAAAGGATCCAGAGAAGGTTAAGAACAACTCAGAATGCACAGAAGCAAATCAAGACGCTCATAATGGATTCAATAGAAAGAAAAAGGGAAAACATTCACAGTTCCCAAAACCCATTTAAAATGGCATGATCACGAAGAGTGCGTCACAAGATTTCTAATGATGCAAACTACTTGTTAAACAGAGTTATGGATCAAAATATAAAAGCGGTCAAACTTGGTCAAAAGTCAAAAGGTCAAAGTGACACGTAGCACCACTGCAAGGGTGACATGTGGAACGCCTATACAACTGAGTTGGCACGGGATGATGTGGAAAGGTCGTAAAGATTAATGGGCGACACGTGGGCAAATCAAGTTGTGACAAACTTGTGAGTTTCATGGGCAAATGTTATGGTGCCACGTGGCCCAATCATGGGATGCCACGTGGCATCCCTCCAATGGTTGGCATGTATCAAAATTTTCATGACTTCGTAGGAGTTGAACCCTTGAACTCCTCCTAGCCCAAAGACTTCACATTCTGTGCTAACCAACACACCATGCTATACTACTTGTTCATCATACGATGTGAATATTATTTAAATTTAGATTTTTATGTGGGTGCCAAAGGGAAGGGGCTTGGCCTTCAACTGAACCCTTGGTTCTATGTTTAAAACCATGTGACCACCCTCCATACAGTGTATCCACCATTTAATAACCACCCACCAAATATTTCATATTCCGCCAAAACTATACGCTAGAAATAACATAGTCAGTTTGCCATATCTGCCATATCCTCCATTCTAGTGGAAGCTCCACCTCCCCCCCAATTAAATAGCAATCCACCAAATGTATGGTTTCCAAATAGTTATTTTTTCTAAGTTATAACCAAAAAAGGGAGGCCTGTGGGATTCGTCCCTGGGACCTCCATTAACGAATGACTTAGAATAGCCTTCCTAACAACTCTGCCAACTTCCTTGTAACAACCCTATCATTACAACTACATGCAACGCGCCACAAAAGTTTTTTTTTTTTTTTAGCAGGAAGGGAACAACAACAACAATTAAACAACACAACTTGATGACGAACACAATGCATGCAGATCAGGCAACAGACAACAACGAATCAACATAATAGCACATAATGCAACTATTCGAAACATGCGATAATCAATAGACATATGAAAACAACTACCCGCCCAACATAAGTAAGACATTGCCTACAAGATAAAGGACAACATCAACAACCTGACATAGTGGCTTCGACGACCAGTAACTAGAAACCTCTATGACGTGCAAAACCAAACACATTAAGGCATTACAAAATGAAGTACCAACATCCATTACAAGGAACAATATGCCCACATTGGGAAGCACAAGACTCTGGCCCAATTATCATTCACGTCTATCCATCAGGCCGTGCAATGATCCCCTCATCAGGAATCATGCTGTCACAAGGCAATAGGTGTGACAGTCACCAAGGCACAACATAACATATCTAGACCAATATTCCAAGAAAAATCCAATGTGCTAGGAGACCGAATTAACTATCAAACATGAAGACTATACCCAAGCACCCAATCGGCAAGTCAACAAGACGCAAAAAAAATCTTACTATTATAAAAATCATACATCATAATAAATTTCTGGCGCAACAAATTCTATGCAAACATACATCAATTTTTACACATAAAAATAATTATTATCAAAACAAATAGTTCATTGTAACTGTTTTCCAATTCCATATATCCGGTAAGTATTTTCCTAAAGATGAATCCACTATCTTTTAAAATGAAACAGATATGAAACATGTCTTTTAAAATAATATAAAACATGTCTTTTAAAACTGAATTCACTATCTTTTAAATAAAAACAAATATATCTTTGTTCTTAAAACGATATAATTCGTTATCTAAAGGAACGCATATAAAGTCACTATCTATATGATCTATATAATAAAATAAATGCTAAATCACTATCAATAATAAATGGTAAATTGTTGTCTATAACAAATGGTAAAGCATTGTCTATAACAAATGGTAATCGATTTCTGTAATAAATGGTAAATCTCTATCAATAATAAATGGTATCACAATTCATATGCTAATCAATCAATGATACTCAATTGCAACAAATTGCAGTCATGCAATATTAAATTTCTATTCAAATGCAATCAAATACAGTCATACAAATGCAATCAATGCAGTCATCTAATGCAGTCATCAACGTGGTCATACAAATGAAATCAAAATGCATTCATGAAGTATGATGAAGTATTCACTGTCTATGATAAACACATTGTCTATATGATATATTGGATGAAAATGCAATCTACAGTCTACATCGATGTCCATTAATATTTACAGTCAACAAGGACCTCGCCTAGGGTTCCATGATAAACTTAGGATTATTAAATTCATTGTGTTTTATTATTAAAAAAACGCAGACATATGCATAAATTGCAGGCATAATAAATTCGCAACCATTTCATCAATTCGCAACCATATATCATTCGCAGTCAATTAGATACATCATTGGTCTAAAGGATATATCGTTGTCTAGAAAGGTTATTGTATTTTGATACAACGTTGTCAACAACAAAGTAAATATATCGTTGTCTATTAGATTAATCTTCCAATACCCACGTTGTCTAATCTATAGTATTCATGCAATGCATTAAATCTATGATAATGCTCTCTATCAACATAAGATATTGTCATGTCCATGAGGTGTAGGACAGTCGGTGACGGAGTGTTCAAACATGCATAAACCAAGCACATCAATCATACATTTGACATAGTGATTTATGTTGAAACCCAAATCAGGAGAAAAACATGGGCAATGATTATTGGTCTTCTTCTTATTCAAGGGACAATTACAATAGCCTTTGTAGGTCTACAACCATTCTCTCCTCTCACAATAGACTCTCTTGCACTTGCATTATCCTCTACCTCTATGAGTATGCTCGTATATATAACATCTAGCCCTCAGTTACATCAGTAGATTGCATGTATGCCCATATGCATGTGCATCTGCATGTGATAGCATGAAAAAATTAGTTAGCATGTTTCCAATAATAAAGAATAGTGAAGTTGCTTATATTTTCATGTATCCAACCAGGGCTATCTTCCTTTTTTGTAACATGCATTACCATTGTCACCAACAAACTGATAACATAATTTTCAAACGATATTGAGGTCATGCATAGGCCACTACCAAAGCTTCAGAGCGCATCAGGGTCTGGCTATTGAAAAATTCTACATGAACACCTCTGAAGCACCGATCAAGGCGTACTGAGGATTCTGCCAGAAAATTTGAGGGAGCTTGGACTGTTCAGTACGATTTTCTTGTCGACTTCTATCAACCGATAAATCTCCATGGAATCGCAATGAAATTCTTCTCTTGGATTCTTCTCTGTCTTGCTTCCTTTGCTTTCCAACAAAGGATATGTATAGCTACATTGTAATACAAAGACGGGAGAACACCCAATTCTACCCAAACCGTATAATACATTGCAACTTTAAGCCCTCTTTACCTGGAGCTTATTTTTAAGATTTTCACACTTCTGCTCCATAGGTACTCTGATATCTCTTCTGTAACATTTCAATCATGAGAATAATACTTGTCTGAACGCCAGTGTTTAGATTGTGTTGAGTCGTCTAATCCGTTGGACAACTTGTTCAGTGAACAAAACATAATCTTGGCTTTCGAATTTGATCTGAAATATATCGATCATTCTTTGAAGGAAATATGCATGTTCATAACGCTTCCTATGAGAAGAGGGTATGTTATTAACATCGATGCTACTTTTGTGACCCGTTAAATATTGCAGCGATGTTTTATATTTTTTAAGGGAATGAACTTGGTTAATCTTGTGTAACTCGTTGAAACCCTTTGGATTGCCTATGATATTTACATGGATAGAGTTGAAAAAGGAACAGGAAATAGGTTAACTGCACTGTCCTAGAGAATGAATATAACGACATGGGAAATAGAAGTTTGAATCAGCCCATTGAACCAAAAAAGAAGAAAACGTTGAGATTTTCACCATGTGGGTGGAAGTGGTCAAAGAAAGACTGGGCTACCAATATGAAGAAGGTCATAGCTTTCAGAAGGTCGTTTCTAGAATTCTAACTCAATTCAAAGGACGTAGAGAAGTCTCTACGAGGATAAGGACCAGCTATATAGGGAGTCAATTAGGAGACAACGACGGGAGGGGAAGGATCAACTATCTAGGGAGTCAATTAAGAGACAATGACGGGAGGGGAAGGATAAATTTGATCTATTTCACATGAGGATTAATAGACACCACTAACCAATGAATATTCCTTTATTTACAGAATAACAAGCCTATATCTCAAGCTTATTAGTGCTCTATATCTCAAGCTTACTAGTGCTTTATTGAGTTCAAAAATCTCCATGGCTCAGACATGAGCTCCTATCTTTTAGAGAACGAAAAATTACAAGGTATGTACCTATGCATTTTTGGTTTCTTTATGCACATGCTTGCTTCTCACATTATAACTACCTATTCACATATTTTCTCACTATGAAACTAATTGGACATCTACCATGAAGATAACCAGACATCTGCAAGGAAGGACAACATTAATCATTCTTGAATATTTCGTCTCACATTAGAACTGCCTATTCACCTATTTTCTCACTATGAAGCTAAGCAGACATCTACCATGAAGTTAACTAGACATCTTTCTTGAAGATCTGCATTGGAGTGGTAAAGTGAATAGAGTGGATGTGCAATGAAACGAGGTGCTCTACAAACACTTAGTGACTAGTGGCAGTTGGTATCTTGCATGAAGCAAAGCAGAGCAAGTGTCCCTCGTTGATTAGTTGATGTTGGGTTGACATGAAGCAAAGTTTGTATCTTGCATGAAGCAAAGCAGAGCAAGTGTCCCTAGTTTATGTTGGGTGGAGATGAAGCAAAAGTGGTGCATATGTTGTATATGTAAGAGGATTGAAAAACTTAGGATATGCCATATTAACATGAAATGTTAAAGAAAAACTAATGTTAGCTAGCAGATAATATTAGTTCAATATTATAGGCCAAATCTCTTAAAAAAAAAAAAAAAATTGGCGTGAAGGCTAATAAGACTTTAAATTATGTAATGGATAAACCCCCCCCAAAATTAAAATGTTCTCAATATGAGGTCAAATAAAATTTTAAATTCCTTAATTGGTAAACAAAATGTGTTGTCAACATAAAATGTGTTTTTGTGGCTCTTTTCTAGTTATATTTTCAGTTTAATTTTACTATAATTATTTTGAGAATTGTTGAATCTGTTTAATTTTACTAGAAATCATGTGAGAAATTGTTGAATATGCAAATTTAAATAATTAAGTCTATATAATGGATTTATACATTCAAAAATATAATTTAACACAAAATTATAATTTCACACAAATTTATATCACCAAATTCTTACTAAAAATACTAAATACAAGATTTAGACAACCCCAAATTTATAATTTTATTAGAAATCATGTGAGAAATTGTTGAATATGTAAATTTAAATAATTAAATCTATATAATCTATTTATACATTCAAAAATATAATTTCACTCAAATTTATATCACCAAATTCTTACTAAAAATACTAAATAAAAGATTTAGACAACCCCAAATTTATAAAAAAGTGTTTATGACAACATTCAACTAAAACTTTAAGTAATGGGGAAATAAATACATAGAGATGGGTGCTAAGACTTTACGTAATGGAGAAAATAAAGACAGATATGCATCCAAATTCAGCGAAAAACGGCAAGTCGATTACTAATATTCCATGCCGCCCGCAGGGACTAATAAGGCTTCACAACGCCAAAGCAATTTTATCGTCGAATCTAACGACATTGAGTCGGCCTTATGATTACAGAGAAAGTGGTTGACATGTCAGGAAAAAATGTGTTTAAAAGATGTTGATATACAATTTCATCCGACAGGACCTTTTTTTTTAAGTTGTGGTACTCTCCAACAGAAACACATAGGATAAGGATTCGTACCAACCATTTTTTTTTGGAAATTGCGGTATTCTCCAAAACAAGGCATAGGATAAGGATTCGTAAAATTACAAGAAATAAATAAAATAATGTAATAATATTTTATTTAAATATACTGAATATTTTGTAAGATTTATGTCTTTATATGAAAATGTTTGAAAAATACATTTTATCTTTGAAGTTTTTTTAATTGAATGGTGTCTCACTTTCTAATATAAATCATAAACTTTTTATTTTATTTTACGTGGAGGATTAAAATATATATTTTGTATTTATAAATATTTTATTTTCATAATAGTGTTATAATAATATTAATATTTTAGTAACATAATATATTTATCTTCATAATATTGTTATAATAATATTATTATTTAGTAAAAATAATTTGTGTAGAAGTTTAATTTTATATTTTTATATGATTTAAATATAAGATTTAAAAATTAAGTCAGTGCTATTGATTTTAATAATAAAATTGGTCATTATATTAACACAAAAATAACTTCTAATTAATTTGTACAAATAACATTTAAATAATATTGACTTTGATTCACTTATTTGTATGATAAACCTTGTTGGTCGTATGATAAACCTTGTTGGTCATAAGACAAGGTGAACACCATCATCATCATAATAATCATAAAAATAATAATAATTATTATTATTGGTAAATTTAGATGGATCATAATTACATCATCGCGAGTTCCACTTTAACACGGTGCAACAATTTAAATGCAAATCGTTGCAGGCTACCCATTAACACAATGCCATGATTTCCTAATCTCAGCAAGTTATCCTCATACATGGTGCGACGATCAAGGAAAAATTCGATAGTTTCGATAGTTTGAAGTTCAAATATTTTGGAAATGGTCGTGAAATTTAATAAAGGTAGGATATTATTTTAATAAAGGTGAGGTGGTGGATCACTTTATTATATAAAAAGGTAGATGAGGTCAAGTTTTTCTTATTATACATGTATGGAGAATCGTGTGAGCTTTTATGAAAGGTGAGTTTTCTTTTGGAAGGTGTCTTTTTCATAATAAAAGGCAAGAAGAGTTTAAGTTTTTTTTTTTTATAAAATATTTTAATTTAATAAAGTTGTTTTTTAAAACTTTTTAATGAAAGTTTATATTTTGGTGGTTTAATTTTAAATATAATAATACTTCTCCACTATAAAGAGATTTAGTTTTATAATCGATAGTTTTGGAGTGTTTTTGCTAATAGTGAAAGTGTAGAGCTCCACTTTTGAGGTGCAAACGTTTAGTAGTAAGAATAGCTTTTCGGTATGGAAGCTTAAGATGAGGGATCTTCTTGTGCAACAAGGATTGCAAAAGGCCTTGGCTGGAAAGTCAAAGAAACCGACAAGCATGATAGATGAGGACTGAGAGGATTTGGATGCAAGAGACCTCAATACTATTTGTTTGTGTCTAGAAGATGAGGTGTTGTTTAACATTGTTGAAGAGACGATGAAATCAGGTTTGTGGACCAAATTGGAGAGTCTATATATGACAAAAAACTTGTCAAACTGAATCTTATTGAAGAGACAGTTGTACAATGTGCGGATGAAAGAAAGTATGGAAATTATTGATCACTTGAATGTCTTCAATAATCTGATATGTCAATTAACTAATATGGAATTAAATTTCGAAGATGAGGACAAGGCGGTTATGGTACCATGTTTGTTGCTTGAGTCTTGAGATCATTTGGTCACAACTGTGTGGTTTAACACAATAGATACCATTTCTTATGACAGTGTTGTAGAAGCTTTGTTTAGTGAGGAGATAAGGAAAACATCTGGTAAATAAACCTCAACAATAAAAGCATTGATGGTCAAAGGTCAATCTACAGAAGGAGGGAAAGATCAGAAAGGTACAACCAGATCTAAGTCAAAAGACAATAAGGGTAAGGAAAAAGGTTGGTTTTGTGGAAAATCTGGGCATCTCAAGAAAGATTTTGGAAAAGACAACAAGCATCCAAAGAGGAATCAACAATAGAAGAAAATTCAGCTACATGTGTGGTTGATGAAGTTTTGTATGTTTGTCATATGTCACCACTTGTGTTTTCATAGAAGGTGAAGGGTGGTGATGGTTGAGTCACTGTGAAATAATAAAATTAAATAAAAAAATAAAAAAATTGTATTTACTTTGGAGTTGCATAAATTATTGATTGCATGTAAATGTGCATATGTCAATAAGACCTGGAAAGGCATGCGCACCCTTGGTTTATTAGGTCACCTATAAAAAGTATAAACATAGATTTAGGTAGATTGAATTTGTGGGGGGGGCATGTATGTTGGGTTAACCTTGACTCCGTGAAAGAGTTAATGAGTTAAATCTGTTTTTAGGTCAAAGAAGGTGGTTTTTCAAGTCCATGTGTTTTGGGTATCTCGTGGTATTGTTCCCATGGATTGCATGTAATGAAGCCTATAAAAGGCTTGGTGAACACCATTGCAAATGGGCTTGAAGGTAAACAGTGAAGGCTTACTTTGTCGGTTTGGATGGATTTGGTCAAAGTTGTTTGAATGCAAAGTTCGAGGTGGAGCACTGTGTCGAGTTTAGAAAGGTGGGTCTGTAGAAAGACTAATGTGTTGGCAGGTCAATCAAGTGTTTGAGAATATATGATGAAATTAAGTTCATATCCATGGAACTTGGAAAGTATTGCAAGGAAGTCGGCATCGAATAGGCATGTTCAGGAATTCCAAGTTGCAACAATAGTTGTGGACACAAGTGGTTGTTCTATCTGGTAACTCGGTCACCATCGGTTGCAAAAGACAGGAAGATTCAAGAAGAGGTATGAACATGTCATCTGGTAATTAATCAAATGTGAAATTATTCGGTTTTGATGTTTATGGTTTCTTATCATCTTTTTGAGTAGGACCCAAATCAAACAGGTAGATCTTTGATATGGTGATGATGTTAAGGGGTGCAAACTGTGGGATCCTACTACCCACATAATCATCGTGGATAGAGATACAATGTTTAATGAATCTCCTTTTACAAGGGTTATGGGATGTTTATGGAACAACAAAAACAATTAGTTTAGAATCAGAACAAGAGATTTGTTTGCAAACTCAAAAATCATTGTATGGCCTGAAGCATACTAGGCAAACGGTAAAATATGTTTGATTCCTTCATGGTGAGACAAATTTTACAAGAAGTGAGTATAACCATTGTGTTTATGGTATTATCATTATATTGGTGTTATATGTTATGCTTGTTGCAAGAAAAGAAATGGTTGAGATCAATAGGTTGGCTCAGTTGGTAAGCACGTTTGTTATGAAAGATCTGGGAGAAGCAAAAATATATCTTGGGCATAGAAATACACAGAGACAGGAAATATGGTAAGCTTGGTTATCACAACACAAGTATGTGGTGAAGATACTCAGGAAATTCAGTATGAATAATGTGAAACTGGTAAAATCCCTTTGGCTTTCCATTGTAAGTTGTCTTCAAGTTTATGTCCTAATTGATGAAAATGAAAAGGGTTATATGTCTTGAGTATTATATTCTAGTAGGAAGTTTTATGATTGCAATGGAGAAATGGTCATCATTTCACATGCAGTTGGTGTTGTCAGTAGACACATGGAAAAACCAGGTCAGGAGGATGGAAATGGGTGCTTCAAATATAGAAGCACAAGTATCACCTACAATGGTTGCAGTTATTTGGTCCTTGGTTATGATTCACGAGATTTGGACAAGTGCATTGGTCTATTAGACAGGTTACTGATGGAGAGATAATGGTCCATGTTGGAGTGAATTGTGCAGGCATGTTCATGTAACGGTATTGTGAGAGAAGTTGTAGGGTTGTGATGATGTTTGGCTTCTCTTGGCTTGTAGAAAAGGTGATGAATTAATTAAGGGCATCATATATTAGGTGAATTGTTTTTAACATGGAGATTGTTGAAAACATGCCAACCAATTTCCTCAGGCAGTTACATGCAGATGTGCATGTGCATGCATGCAATCTACTTATAAATTGTTCATGTAACTATGTGATCTATTCATGATCAGTCTATGTAACTGAGTGCTAGATGTTATATATACGAGCATACCCATAGAGGTAGAGGAAAATGTGAGTACATTGTGAGAGGAGATGATGGTTGTATGTCTATGAATACTATTGTAATTCTCCCTTGAATAAGAAGAAGACCGATAATCATTGCCCGTGGTTTTTTCCCGATTTGGATTTCCACATAAATCACGGTGTCAAGTGTATGATTGATGTGCTTGGTTTTATGAGTGTTTGATCTTGCTTGGTTTATGCTCTATTATATATGTTATGTTTTGCTTCCACTGCCTAACATTTATTACAGAGAAAATCATTATTCCTTCAGCACTTGGGAAGTGGTTCGTAGCACCTTGATTATGTGTCTTTCATATTATTGTGGGAAATAATATGGGAAGCCTTTAGACTCTTCATTCATTTCAATGACCATATTTTTCTTTAGTGGTTTCTAGACAACATCTCCTACAATCTGCACCTTAGCGGTTCTCAGCAAGCTAGATGCATATTCGAACCTGTTCCATTGCTCTTACAACTCCTCATGCCCACATCCAATGTTTGTCTTTTCCCTTACATTGGTTACCATTGAGGTGGTAAGAACTAAGGTGGGATGATAAAGATTTCATGCAATGACACTTCTTGGGTGAAAATAGATGCTCACACGTGCAATTCAACTATTATAACATCCATTGAGTATACGTATACGTGCACGTGCAATTCAACTATTATAACATCCATTGAAAATAGATGCTCACACGTGATGACCAAAGAGTATACGTATCCGTACCTATTAGTTACTGGGCTATTATATGCTGAGGATGTGCACCTTCTTTGACAAGCTTATGTAGTCTGGGGGATTTACCTCCATTGGATCTCCATTAGAACATCCCAAAAAGCTTTGGCGGGATGACTTATAATTCTTCTTCTTCTGTCCATTGGATCTCCATTAGAGCATCCCAAAAAGCTTTGGCGGGATGACTTATAATTCTTCTTAGAGCATCCGAAAAAACTTTGGCGGGATGACTTTTAATTCTTCTTCATTAGCTTAGTTTTAGTTCATAAATTGCCTACTCCATCAGACCTTTGATGGATTAATACACCACCTTCTCTAGCATCTAATATGTAATAATCGTTGCTTTTTGACAATCCTTAAATCCACCACCCAGTTTTTTTTGTTGAGATTAAACTAATTGTAGATTTGGTTTAAATGTGGGTTTAAATGTATTTTAATTTAATAATATAGTATATTATGTTTTCTGTATTATTCTCTTACTAATATGTTTTATTTATTATTGTCTCCAACTTTATTTAAACATTTAAAGTAACAATACTTTTAATAATAATAATTTATCTTAAATAATATTATTTAATTATTATTATATAAATTTATTTAAATAATTTTTTAAATATAATATTAATTAACTTTTTAAAAAATTCTATAAATAATAAACTTYAAATTTTTTCAAAATAATAATTTTCATAATATAAATAAAAAAATCAACATTTAACTATATATTTTCTAAAATATATATTTAAACATTATATATATTTAAAAAATATATTATTAATTGCTCGACTTAAGAGAGTAGAGTACACCAGGAAATATATACTATTGAATGCATCAAATGCCACTTCTTTTTTTTAACATTCAGGTTCATAAAAATTGGTATGATCATGCATTAACATTAACAGATAGAAACAATCAATGACCATAAAATTTCCTTGAGATCATCATACTTCTCTAACTATGCATTGCCTTTATTTCTCTTGAATTTCTGAATTCCAATGTTCATTGAAAATCATCACATAGTTGGAAGCTTAGATATACCTATATGCATATGGATATACCTCTCTTGGGATGTTACAAATCATAGCTATAGGTTATTACTTGCTCAAATTTAAGACATAAAATCAAATACCTACTTTGTTATGTGTTCGTGTAATATTTACCCTACCCTAGTCACTATTCAATTATTGTGACTAATTGCAATAAATTAACTTGCTGTTTACTCACACCTTTTAATCATCGAACAATCATCTATCACTTCCACTGATAGTTTGATTAGTTACTACTATGTTGGTAAAACACGCATTATATCTCCAAATGATACAGGCAGTACAGATTTAGTTATTAAATGGTATTTTCTACTGGTGTGTGAAATCTAGTTATCATTATAATAATTTTATATGTATTCGCTCTTGTTTTCTCAAGGAAATCTGGTTATGTGTCACATAGACTAGGTTATTAACAAATTTTGTACTTAACCCTTCCACACTTTTTCCTTTGATGGATAATATCTCCGGAATATATCTTTGTACTTAACCCTTCGACACTTTTTCCCTTGACTAATTATGTGTTGTAAAAGATATCTTTTCTGGGTTATGACTCCTACAGATTGAAGGTTTGGATGAGGGAGGGAAAGGTATTCGATTTCCTTTCCTATTCTCTGCTAGAGGAAGACAAGGATATAATTTTTCTCGTTTTGTGACAGTAACTTGTTTGTCCTTAAAGTGTTTCCATAATTAGTTATTTTTTAGAATTCAATACTTTGTAATTTTGGACGGTTATTACCACACTTATAGATGTATTTTTCAACTTAAATCAATAGTTGTGTTTCATGGATTTCATTCTATTTATTAGTATTAACTTCTAAGGATTCACATGATATTACTCCTATGTTTCCTTGTTGATTAAAAACTTTGCGCAAAAATAAATATACATATTTACATTATAGTTATCTAATCATGTGATTTAATTATTATCTAATTTTTTCATTCTCAATTTGTCGTATCATTCATAATACTCAACAACATATGCATAAAATAAATATACACGGAAAGAATAATATCATGACAATTAAATATAAAATGGAACCTTGGAAAACAGAAGGAACAATAAAGTTTAGCCTAGCAGTAGATTGGATCAGCCAAATTATTTGATCTAGTTACCCCCAAGCTTGATCATGAATCCATAAGGGAAAAAATGATTCCTTTCCAACAAGTCTTTTGTGTCCTACGCAGTTGCCTAACACCTCAGTGCTCACACAATAACTTCTTTGGTTCTTTTTTTATTCATCAGCATAACTTTTTCCAGTGAATCCTTTTATTTTCCACATGCTAAGCAACTTCTTGCCTCCTCACACATGTGTTTATATATTCATTTTCCTAGGTTTTTGTCTTTCCAAGCTCTTTTCCCTCCTTGGGAATTTTGTAGCTTTGGAAATCCCTAATTTTTAGTGTATGTCAATCACCAAAATTGACTTCTGACACATGTCCTTTTATGCCCACTGTTAGCTTAAACTTTTTCTCCACTCATGGATTCTTGATTTTCTATTTTTAACTTGGATGTTCCATATTTCCCCTTTATTAATTAAATAAAAATTATTGTCTCTTACATCTGTCCACATTTAAGGACACTTGGAAAATCCAATATTTTGCTCATAATTTACACTAATAATAATGATTTTTTCTACTAATCCTAAGTTCAAATTTTCCACTTAAGGAAATTATTTAACTGACTAAATAATTCATTTGGGGATATTACACGCTCTTCCCCTTGAATTTAGCACAGTCATCGTTGTTAATGCTTATTCTTTCTAGTCATCCTTGGAACAAAGTTGGATATGTCTTTCTCATGACATCCACCAACTCCTAAGTAGCTTCTTTAGGAATGAAGTGCTTTCATTGCACATTTACCTTGATGATGAATCGGTTCCACAACACCATTTTTTTTGTCCATAATGTGCAAAGGTTCCACCTGGAATTCTCCTTCTATCTCCACATGTAACAAGTTCCAACAAATCAGATGAGTAGGGTCATGGACATACTTCTTCAATAATCATACATGAAAAAAATTCTAAACATTTAAATGTTTTGGTAATCGTAGTTGATACACCACTGCACCAATTTGCGCTAATACTTTGAAGGGTCCACAAAACCTTGGTGCCAATTTTGTACATCTTTCGAGTTTCAACAAACTCTTTTTTTCTTTAACCATCAGATAGACATGATCCCTGACATTAAATTCCTTATGTAGTCTATGTTGATATCCATGAATTTTTTTTTGGTCTTGAGCAACCTATAAAATATGTTGATCCTTTTTAATAATAAATTCCATTTCCTGTAACATATCTGGTCCAACCATGATTCTATCAACTAGATTGTACCAACTAATAAGAGTTGTACATTTTCTGTCGTAAAGGATTTCAAATGGACTCGTTTTGGCTGATGAATGATAACCACTATTGTAGGTGAATTCTACTAAATGTAAGTAGTCTTCCCATTTTTTCGTCTTATCCATCATGTACATTCGTAGCATCTCATCAATAATTTGGCTAGTACATTCAGTTTGTCCATCGGTTTGAGGGTGGTAACTGGTACTAAACTTCAACTGAGTTTCAAGACCTGGAAACAATGTCTTCCAAAAACTTGAAGTAAACTTAACATCCCTGTTAGAAATTACATTCTTTGGTATTCCATGTAACCTAAAAATTTATTTCATTAAAATTTGTGCAATATTAATAGCCTTGTATGTAGACTTTACGGGTATAAAATGTGTAGATTTACTTAGCTTGTCCACTACTACCATAATTGAATCATGTTGTTTTTTAGTGTTTTAAAAATATGTAATAAAATCCATTGATATTACATTCCATTTCCATTCTGGTATAGGAAAAGGATGCAATAAACCTATTGGATGTTGATGTTCCATCTTTACCTGTTGACATTCTAAACACTTGGACAAGTCGTTAGTTGTATCAGATTTCATATTAGGCCAATAAATTGCTTCCTTAATTTTTTAATCATTTTCCGATATCGAGGATGGCATGAGTAAGGATTTTTATGGATCTCATTAAAAATCATTAGTTTTAAGTCATTTGAATTTGGTATGTAAATT
>JZKD02S0455624.1:0-17469 GCA_000966675.3 Picea glauca
TGACCCTCTAACATGAATGCCTTTGTATCCGGGTGCCAATAATCAATGAGAACGTTGAGTAATATGGGTTGTGCCCTCATAAATGGACACTAAAAGAACCTCCATATCCCACATTGTTTTAGTGCGGAGATGGATGTAGGGTCCTCTTCGACCAAAATGTCAATATCCTCGTGCTCCCTCTCCCTCTAATGGACATACATCTTGTTCCATGGAAAAATAGAGGAAGTTAGCTCGTTCATTTTTATTTTCTCCAAGATTTCAAAGGTGTACTGTATTGGCCACAATTGTGTATGTATGTGAGCATATTTTTTTCTGCCCGAGTACATACCGGGGCTTCCCTTGGACAACCTGCGCACACATAGGGTTGTTCTTCTTAGGAGAGCGCATCCCCTCAAAAACTAAAACTAATGCAAAATTGAAGTATGGAAATGCAAGAGGGATGATTTTTTACTTAATTGGTCCAAGTAGAAGTTCGTTTCATCCACTTACGCTCCCATAATCAACTTTTCTAACAAAGGGGTTTTTTCTCCTTTTGGTTAATTTTTGAATTGCAATGGTGAAAATGAGTTGTCAACTTCTATTTATATATTTGTTTTGGCCTTTTTTGCTGATTTTTGACCCCCTTTGTCATTTTTCATGGCTTGGTAATCACTTGATTTTGTTTTCTAGTTTCTTATTGGACATTTCAATACTCTTTTCCTTTTGGTTTGGTAAATTTTGGGGGATGGGTCACTTTTTGGTATCCTTTGGTAAAAGTCAGTTTTTCCAACTTTTTGCATATAAGATAGGATTTCATCTCCACTTTTAGCATCTCATTGTCTTTTCCTTTTTGTCATAGTATCGACCCCACCAATGTGTGACACAGAACATTCATTGCTTCTCTATAAGTGTTGTAATTAGGTGGTAGAGCCTACCTATACATGGATTCCCTAGGTAGATCCTTCATCTTTGCATCCATGATGTCAGTAATGACTATAGGATTGGGAGTTCTTGTTAGTCCTATCATGATTATGAGATAAATCCTCATCTGTTTGATGTACCATCATTCTTGGCCTTACTCTTGGGACTCCCAAATGAGCACACTTTATTTCCTTTCGAGCTCACTTTAAAATTTGAAAGCAACATCCGATGAGACTATATTTATTATTTTCGATCTTGTCTAGATTAACTGATAAAAGTACCCCCATGGAATCTTCTTTAAGCCATTTTTAGACTCTCTAAACATGAAAATATTGTTGAACAATATTTTTTCCATTCACGCTCTCCAAATTCAAATTCAAAGGCACATTTGTCTGACGATAGTATACCCCTTTTTCATTCTCAATGGCTAATTTCATGAATAAAGGTATTCTCTAGGAACTTTGGTTCACTAGAAGAGTCTTCTCAGGTATATGTTTAACCCTTTTTTGGGTCCAAGGGACTAAATCTTTGAAAAAGAAACATTCTCCTTGGTTTTGGTTTATCACCTTTTTTGGGCTTTGGAGAGTACTTACGAAAAAGGACCCCCCACGGAGTCCATAGTTAATCTATTTTCAGACTCCCTAAAATTGAAAAGATCGTCGGGTGATATTGTTCCTTCACACTCACTAAATTGGCCCAGAAGAACATCTACTAGCATGAGTTTAACCCTTTTTACAACTTGTAGATTATTGCATGAGAAAAAAGTATGCTTCAGGATATTCGTCTCGCCGGGAGACTTCTCAGTTACTTTTATACTTTTTCGGGCTAGGGAGACTAAAATCAGAAAAAGGCTGTGAATCCATAGTTAATCTCTTTTCAGACTCCTTAAAATTAAAAATATTTTTGAGTGATATTGTCTTTGTCACACTCGTTAAAATAGTTTTGAATAGACATATTTTCGGTACAAGTTTAACCCTTTTGCGAACCGACTAGACTATCTTCGAAAAAGGTACTCCCTGGAGTCTTTTTTTATGTTTTTTTCCAGACTCTCTAAATGTGAAAAAACTGCCAAGCTTACCTTCTTTGGGCTCGTAAAAATTACATGGAAGGGATCTCATTATGTCTTGACTAATCGCATTTTCAAATTTGTGTCGTTGGCCTAGTGTCAGCTCCATGTTTCTCTCAACTGAACCTTTGAAGCATTCCTTATATGCAAGCCTTGTATCACTTCTTTCCTCTGTGACTTGACACCTTGACTCATGGAGGAATTTTTCCCAAGTTTCCTTTTCCTGCACATGTCTCCTTTCTATGAGCATTAGTATGTTCCTTGCGCTTGGAACTAGTATGCTTTCTTGTGACACTCGTTCCTCCTTTGTAACGTAGCATTCTTTTATTCTTTTTCAAGCTCTTAAAAATTTGGAAAAGACAAAAAAATCAAATATTTCAAAAATAGGGGATGAGAAATATGTATTCTTTTTTCAGTAGCATAGAGATTCGACCTTATACAAAGCACATCCTTTTGTTTTTTCGCCAAGCATTGGGATCTAGTATGACCTTAGGAAGTTTTTCTCGCTACATAGAGTGGTTTCCTCCTCCATTTGGTTACTCTTCCAAACACATGGATATTTTGTGTTGCCTCTTGCATCATGAACTTATGTCAATGTCATGCTACCTAAGTCTGATCATCTTTCGTTCTTTTTTCTAAGGGAATTTTCACTCAACCTGAGTCGGCCTATCCAAATTTTGTCTCTTGACTTCATGAGTTAGCCATCTTGAGAGTCCAGTCAAGTCTTGATTCAAAATCAAGGAAGTTTGTTGCCTAATCATCGAGATCCTCATGTATTTTCTCGAAGAGTCATATAAGACCTTAGGGTAGTGAGTTATACACTCCCATTGTACTCCTACCTGAGTTTTGAAAATATTGAAGTTATTTCTCAAGCTATGAAGGCCTCATCTCCAACCATCAGGTGTTACTAGCTTCTTGAATATGGATACCATACTTGTATATATTTGACTAATTTTGAGATGTAGATCCGTTGTGTATTGATTAAGGATAAAATTTATATAGTTATATGACATGGATATACCATGTATTTGATTGGCATCCATGATTTAGTTCATGCTGAGCATGGTTATGCCCACCTCAGAGAGACAATTGTTGTTTTGCAGATGGCACCTCTTGAACTATGGTCTAGGGCTCACTCGATTGTGTACATTGATGAATATATTGTAATATATTTTAGCCATTAGTTTCTCTTCTAACCTCACACATTAGGGGGCATCTGTTATAGCCCTAAAATTCCCTACTCATGCACACATGGCCTTGGCCCTGTTACTTGTATTTTTTTCCAAAGAACTGTTGAGAAGATCTTCTTAAAAAACCATTTTTTAGAATATGTATGCACCCTATACCATTACATACCACATACATACACTTGTTGAACCACTACAACTCATGTACATAAGCATGTTGGACCATTACAACATGTATATACTTGCAAAAGTTGCAAGGAATTCGTATAAATTCATAGGCTATTAGAAGTTTCTCAACTAATCCACTTGCTATATCCATTCACCCAACCAAATAACCATCCTTTTGTCATATAAAAGGAGGTGTTGGGGTATCATTTCACATCCAAGTATAAGAAAATTGAAACTCTGCCCAATTTCGCTTCCCCTCCTTGCCCAAGATATTGTTTCCTTTTGTGAAATATTGCCTCAACATTCCCTCATCAACTCTTTATTCCACCATTCAACCCATTCCCTTCCATACAGGTGATCAGAAGGTTCAAAGAATAATTTCATTGAAGGTGCACTTAGATCATGGTAAAGAGGAGCCTGGACCAAGTTCACAGAATGGTGGCTGACACAGATTGTAAGGTATAATATTTGTATGATGAATAAAAGAATAACATTTTCCTATCCCAAATGATGGTGTTTTGAGTATTTTTATTGATTTATACTTAGAATTTATTATATAACCCTAAATCATGAATAGAATAACATAATTGTAGTTCTTGTTTGCCTATCATTGGATGCAATTCATCCTTGGGAGGAGACGTGCAGTCAGTGGAACTTCCAATATTGAGGAGATCATCACCAGACATGGGATCAAAGGTATAGTTACCCGATCTCTTCTCTTATTTTCTTTCTTTACATTAGTTTTGGTATGTTTGGGGTAGAGTAAAATTGATTGAATTTTATATGGTTATTCACTTTGTCTACATCTTGAACCCTAGTGTAGTTAAAGGGGGGTTTTCCCACTAGAAATCACTCCCCAAGGAAGTCCACTAGGAGATCACATAGTATCTCAAGTCCATCCCTTGTCAGGAAACATAAGAGGAGGGAATGGATGGATGAGCTACAAGGAGAAATGAATAAAATAAATCCTCCTACATTTGATGGTGAACACAAGAAGGATGAAGATGTAGAGACATGGATTCTAGGCATGAGGAAGAATTTTCAATTGCATAATTACTCTTCACATCAAGAAGGAATAATTACCATCTATCAACTCAAGGGAAAGGAATCCATGTTGTTGTCACAAGTTTGATGATACCAGGGTCGTTCTCAGCTTACCAAAAAAAGGTATTGAGTAATTTAGAGCACTGGAATTTTCATCTCCTCCAAAGAGAAGAAGTCTCACCCAAAGAACTATTGAGACAAATAGATAGGAAAGGGTAAGGAAAAAACTTAGGAGGATTCATAGAACCTTCAAGACTCATCCTGATCTTACACAAGAAATCTACCTATTGAACATAAATGAACTCATGTATGCAAGAATTGAACCTACTTATGTTGCAAATAAGAATTTAGACATAGAATCATTAGGTGGAACTCATAATCCATAAAGAAGTATTGTAATCCATAAGTAAAACATAGGAAGACATAACATATTTTGAAAATTTAGATCATTCTTCATATTATCTCCAGAGTCTTTATTCATTACAATCTCATAAATACATAGTAGTGTTTTTTATAGACTCCTAGATTTGGACTCATATCACAGAGCTCTAACTCTTAGACTGCTATGTCGATTACATTATAGAATCAAGACTTGGCTTGACTCACCTGAAAACAACCTAACAGAGAGGGAAAGATCGGGTTGAACTTGATCACAAATCAACTGGACCCATAGCTAACCAACCAACTAACCAACCAAAACAATCAATCTCTTTACAATCATGTGCATCCCTATATATAAGTTAGGTTGTGTCTTATGTCTCTGCTTGCCCACTTTTTTGTTCTGTTGCAACCGTTGTTGCTTAGATGGCATTGCACTGTCTTTCAAAACTAATTTATGTTTCTATTTCTTGTTCTACTGTCTAGATTATTATGAAGCTTGCGCAACTCATACTTAGTCAAAACTTGCTTGATTCCTTATCCGCAAAAATGAAGGGCTCAATAGGCTCCGACCACAACCCTTGACTCTCCCTCAAGTCAAGTGCTTGGTTCTTTCACAGATTCCTATAGAACCTGCTATTTTCCCTTATCCTCCTTTATTTCTTCCTTCTTCTCTTATGTTTGTGCTTTCTCTTCTTTCACCTCTTCAAATGAAAGGCCCAACTCTGGGACCAGCTGGAAGGCCCACTCCCTCACTCCTTAAAAGTTTCCAACCTTATCCGACCACTTCCTCAAAAGGAGTGATGCCTCTACAAAAAATTGTTGGGTCACCTTTTTACTACACTCCTTTCGCTTGGACTCAACCAATAAGTTCCACTCAGAATCTGTTATTACATCAACTTGATTCATCTTCATGTACATTGTATGAATGATAGGCAAGAAGTTTCACGACTCTTTCTTTTATACGAATTGTTCCTTAAAGAGGGCGTTCATTTCGTTTTCTACCTGTTGGACTTGGTCGAACATTTGTTGTTTCTCCATCGGGTCCATTGTGGCCACAACTTTATCATTCAGTACCTAGATATTTATGTGCACATCTTCCAATGCCTGGTTGTGTCGAGCGATGATGCCCATCCAATCATTGAATTCTAAGAAGATATTTGTGAATTATGTTGTGTACTTGTGTAGCACTACTCGTACATTGTTTCCTTGCAGTACTATATTCTGCATCTACTCTTCCATCTTCTGAGGTTGTTTCTCTACTTCTTATTGAGTTCATCATAGATGTACTTCCAAATCCTCAGCGCGAGTGGCGAGTTTTTTCCATGCTTCTTGGAGAAGCTCAATTTGATGCTCTGACTTTCCTGCATTGTTATATTCAGGTAGTTTGGGTGCGACCTTGCGAATCTCTAGCCAAGATTCAACAAGACTTTTCTGCACTCTTTCCATTTTGCGCTCAACCTATATTTTGTCATGTGATTCTTATGTCCTTCATGATTGCACAAGGAGTGCTTCCTCCCTTGCAACCTCCATAGACCTCTCGGCCTACTAGAGCCTTTTCTCCAGTTGATCAATTGATTCTTTTATTATTTTGAATAAGTGCATCACTGGCCACTGTACTAGGTCAGTGGATGAAGGGGATGTGTCTCTAGGTTCTCATGCTTGGATTGGAATTCCACCTCCTTTTGAATTATCCAAGAGGGTCTCTACCTCCTCCTCTTTTGATGGTCCTGGCGCGATCCTCAACCTTAGCGCTGAGGGAAAAAGAGTCAGAACCTCCATTATGGATATGCATAGTTGCATCAGTTCTGTGCATTGCTGAGGGTTCTAGAGAACATACTCCATCTTTTCTTGCATGGATGTTGCACTCTGCCCAAGTGTTGATTTTGGTTCCTTCTGAACCTCTAGTATCTCATGTTGTTTTGTTGTGTCTAATTCCTGCGTTGTGTTTTCTTGGGCACCCTCACCCTTGTCTGGTGAGGGAATTTGTTGGTTTCTTTGGGTTTGTGGCTCTTCTATGGTTTGGGTATCCTTTTCTTGTGAAAAAGGCTCAGTCTGTTGTTCCTAGATGTCTGGGTTCGAATCAATCAGTTGCATGCTTTGCTTTGGTGCATCAAGGTTTGGACCAGAAACTTCTGGTCTCATCTTAGGAAACTCCTGGGTTATTTCTGGGAGTTCTCCCTCAAATTTTTGTGGTTGATCGAACTGCATGGGCTCTGGGTTTGTGGTCTGGGGTGGAATGGTGGTTTCTTGGGTTGGCGACTAGGGTTGTGGTGATGACGAAGGGTACTCAATGATGATTGTGGATGGAATTGTTTCAAGCTCAGGGTCATCCTAAAAGTGGATGATGGGGATTTCTCTGACAGTTGCATGGGTGAGGGAGATGACTGAGGCAATAGGTTGGGGGTTCAGAGGCTTATTCGAAAAAATCCTGGTTCTGAGCTTCTTCACTATTGGTTCGGTAATGAACACAACACTTAGGATGTTGTTGAAGTCCTCACCTGACAACATGACATTGGATGGCAGTAGATGGAGGACCAACAATGCTATTTTCTTATGCTTCGATGGATGTGTCTCGTCTTCTTCCTCAAATTCTGATTGTGCTGGGGATTCTTATTTCTACGACTTTGATCCTGATACCGGTCCTACATATGCTTCTTTCCCTTTCTTCTTCAATAGTGCATCACGAAAAATATAGTGCATTCCCAACTTGTGTGGGTCACGTTTAACTCCTATCCAGGAAATTACTTCTTTGTCGAAGGCCTCCTCATCCAGGTAGAACATAAGCATATTTGAATGGAATTCTTCCTTGCTAACATGCCTCAGCCATACAAACATATAATGTCGGTTCATGCTAAAGGAGATATTTATCATATTTCAATTGAGAAGTTCTTATGATATATAGATCCTCTATGTTGCATATATCAAGCTATTGTACCACTTAGAAAATCCTGTGGCATTGAAAGCTGCATTCTCTTAATCTGACCTGGACTTCCATGGCTCAAACATCTTTTCCATGCACCCCTTGTCTTATAGCATAAAATTTATTCCCATGGGTGGATTCCACTTATACATTGCAAATTACATGAATAGATATCCATAGGTGAAGGTTCCTCCCTTATCTTCCACTTCCTCTCATGCTACTAGTAGTTCCTCCAGTAGGTAACTACACCAGTTGAACACAGTGTCATCGACGCAAAAGTCTGTTATTGATAATGCATATAGTGTGAATTATCCCTTGTAGTATTATATCATAACCTTACTGGATATGATGTAATAGCCAGTACTGAATGTCTCTGGTAATATGGGGTCGATTACGGTTGTGCATCCCCCCCTCTTTGTGTTGAATTTTTCATACAGGCTGAGCTCTCCTTTCTTTCTTTTGTTCTTACCAGGACCCTGGAATTATTTCAACGCATATTCTCCTTCGAAGGATAGTCTAGTAAGATAATGGATATCTTTACCATGGATTGAATATCTCTTATCCAACCAGAGACTTTGGTCATTCACTCTATTGATCAAAAATTGTGTGCATCGTGCAACCTTACCATTGGTGTCGAATACTGGTAGGTCTATGAGGTTCATAATGGTTGAGTTGAATAAGTTGAAAAATTCTAGTTTTGGCACAAATTTCATGCCTCCCAACTCATCTGGAGCCATATCCCAGAATACATCTATGTGCATATTGGGGAACAAAACTGGATCTGTTAGGTCGAGATCGGGGAGCTTGACCAACTCCACCTTCCCTTTGAGATCACCCATGACCTCAAATCTGGGGTCGCACGACTCATTTGGTACTGCCTCCTTAGACATGGAACTTCATATTCCTGTGGCTCTCAGAATTATAGATTCTAAGTTATCACGATGTCTGTGGTGAGATAAGGACTATGGTCATGACTATGGGTTTCACAATTGTACAGGCTTGTTCACTCTTCGAAATTCGGAAATTACTAAGATATTTTAAAAATTATGAGTGCTATGGTGGATTATCAGAGGCTTATACTTGTCTTAGCAGGAAATTTTATCAATAACTATGGTTCATCATGAAAGTATGGATGCAACTGGATTTTATTTGTCCGACGAGATGGGTTAACGGAGTAAATTATATCAAGTGATTTGGGCATTTACTTGTTGTTACAAAGAAATGCTCCTGTGGACAAGTGGATTCCCTCTTGGGATCTAGACTCCTAAGACCAAGACAGAAAGGGTGCTAACATTGGTCACTGAGATCCTTTTAAATCTATCTAAACTAATGTATAGAGAAGAGGAAGAAAGGTGTACCTTTTTAACAAAGTTCATCCTCGCATAGTCTGAGTTGATCTTTGATTCTTGAGCTCTTCGATAAGTCCTATAAACTAAACAAATACATAACAAACTTCCTATTCTACTAATATTATCTTGAAACTAGATCTATATAATAGAGACAAGTTCATGTAGAATAAATACAACCTTGAAAGAAANTCCTTCATCTTTGCATCCATGATGTCAGTAATGACTATAGGATTGGGAGTTCTTGTTAGTCCTGTCATGATTATGAGATAAATCCTCATCTGTTTGATGTACCATCATTCTTGGCCTTACCCTCGGGACTCCCAAATGAGCACACTTTATTTTCTTTCGAGCTCACTTTAAAATTTGAAAGCAACATCCGATGAGACTATATTTATTCTTTTCGATCTTGTCTAGATTAACTGATAAAAGTACCCCCCTGGAATCTTCTTTAAGCCATTTTCAGACTCTCTAAACATGAAAATATTGTTGAACGATATTTTTTCTATTCACGCTCTCCAAACTCAAATTCAAAGGCACATTTGTCTGACGATAGTATACCCCTTTTTCATTCTGGATGGCTAATTTCATGAATAAAGGTATGCTCTAGGAACTTTGGTTCACTAGAAGAGTCTTCTCAGGTATATGTTTAACCCTTTTTTGGGTCCGAGGGACTAAATCTTCGAAAAAGAAACATTCTCCTTGGTTTTGGTTTATCACCTTTTTTGGGCTTTGGAGAGTACTTACGAAAAAGGACCCCCCACGGAGTCCATAGTTAATCTATTTTCAGACTCCCTAAAATTGAAAAGATCGTCGGGTGATATTGTTCCTTCACACTCACTAAATTGGCCCAGAAGAACATCTACTAGCATGAGTTTAACCCTTTTTACAACTTGTAGATTATTGCATGAGAAAAAAGTATGCTTCAGGATATTCGTCTCGCCGGGAGACTTCTCAGTTACTTTTATACTTTTTCGGGCTAGGGAGACTAAAATCAGAAAAAGGCTGTGAATCCATAGTTAATCTCTTTTCAGACTCCTTAAAATTAAAAATATTTTTGAGTGATATTGTCTTTGTCACACTCGTTAAAATAGTTTTGAATAGACATATTTTCGGTACAAGTTTAACCCTTTTGCGAACCGACTAGACTATCTTCGAAAAAGGTACTCCCTGGAGTCTTTTTTTATGTTTTTTTCCAGACTCTCTAAATGTGAAAAAACTGCCAAGCTTACCTTCTTTGGGCTCGTAAAAATTACATGGAAGGGATCTCATTATGTCTTGACTAATCGCATTTTCAAATTTGTGTCGTTGGCCTAGTGTCAGCTCCATGTTTCTCTCAACTGAACCTTTGAAGCATTCCTTATATGCAAGCCTTGTATCACTTCTTTCCTCTGTGACTTGACACCTTGACTCATGGAGGAATTTTTCCCAAGTTTCCTTTTCCTGCACATGTCTCCTTTCTATGAGCATTAGTATGTTCCTTGCGCTTGGAACTAGTATGCTTTCTTGTGACACTCGTTCCTCCTTTGTAACGTAGCATTCTTTTATTCTTTTTCAAGCTCTTAAAAATTTGGAAAAGACAAAAAAATCAAATATTTCAAAAATAGGGGATGAGAAATATGTATTCTTTTTTCAGTAGCATAGAGATTCGACCTTATACAAAGCACATCCTTTTGTTTTTTCGCCAAGCATTGGGATCTAGTATGACCTTAGGAAGTTTTTCTCGCTACATAGAGTGGTTTCCTCCTCCATTTGGTTACTCTTCCAAACACATGGATATTTTGTGTTGCCTCTTGCATCATGAACTTATGTCAATGTCATGCTACCTAAGTCTGATCATCTTTCGTTCTTTTTTCTAAGGGAATTTTCACTCAACCTGAGTCGGCCTATCCAAATTTTGTCTCTTGACTTCATGAGTTAGCCATCTTGAGAGTCCAGTCAAGTCTTGATTCAAAATCAAGGAAGTTTGTTGCCTAATCATCGAGATCCTCATGTATTTTCTCGAAGAGTCATATAAGACCTTAGGGTAG
This sequence comes from Picea glauca, assembly GCA_000966675.3. Classification (NCBI taxonomy): domain Eukaryota; kingdom Viridiplantae; phylum Streptophyta; class Pinopsida; order Pinales; family Pinaceae; genus Picea; species Picea glauca. Next base: position 11,043 of record JZKD02S0455624.1, read on the forward strand.
TGAGTTATACACTCCCATTGTACTCCTACCTGAGTTTTGAAAATATTGAAGTTATTTCTCAAGCTATGAAGGCCTCATCTCCAACCATCAGGTGTTACTAGCTTCTTGAATATGGATACCATACTTGTATATATTTGACTAATTTTGAGATGTAGATCCGTTGTGTATTGATTAAGGATAAAATTTATATAGTTATATGACATGGATATACCATGTATTTGATTGGCATCCATGATTTAGTTCATGCTGAGCATGGTTATGCCCACCTCAGAGAGACAATTGTTGTTTTGCAGATGGCACCTCTTGAACTATGGTCTAGGGCTCACTCGATTGTGTACATTGATGAATATATTGTAATATATTTTAGCCATTAGTTTCTCTTCTAACCTCACACATTAGGGGGCATCTGTTATAGCCCTAAAATTCCCTACTCATGCACACATGGCCTTGGCCCTGTTACTTGTATTTTTTTCCAAAGAACTGTTGAGAAGATCTTCTTAAAAAACCATTTTTTAGAATATGTATGCACCCTATACCATTACATACCACATACATACACTTGTTGAACCACTACAACTCATGTACATAAGCATGTTGGACCATTACAACATGTATATACTTGCAAAAGTTGCAAGGAATTCGTATAAATTCATAGGCTATTAGAAGTTTCTCAACTAATCCACTTGCTATATCCATTCACCCAACCAAATAACCATCCTTTTGTCATATAAAAGGAGGTGTTGGGGTATCATTTCACATCCAAGTATAAGAAAATTGAAACTCTGCCCAATTTCGCTTCCCCTCCTTGCCCAAGATATTGTTTCCTTTTGTGAAATATTGCCTCAACATTCCCTCATCAACTCTTTATTCCACCATTCAACCCATTCCCTTCCATACAGGTGATCAGAAGGTTCAAAGAATAATTTCATTGAAGGTGCACTTAGATCATGGTAAAGAGGAGCCTGGACCAAGTTCACAGAATGGTGGCTGACACAGATTGTAAGGTATAATATTTGTATGATGAATAAAAGAATAACATTTTCCTATCCCAAATGATGGTGTTTTGAGTATTTTTATTGATTTATACTTAGAATTTATTATATAACCCTAAATCATGAATAGAATAACATAATTGTAGTTCTTGTTTGCCTATCATTGGATGCAATTCATCCTTGGGAGGAGACGTGCAGTCAGTGGAACTTCCAATATTGAGGAGATCATCACCAGACATGGGATCAAAGGTATAGTTACCCGATCTCTTCTCTTATTTTCTTTCTTTACATTAGTTTTGGTATGTTTGGGGTAGAGTAAAATTGATTGAATTTTATATGGTTATTCACTTTGTCTACATCTTGAACCCTAGTGTAGTTAAAGGGGGGTTTTCCCACTAGAAATCACTCCCCAAGGAAGTCCACTAGGAGATCACATAGTATCTCAAGTCCATCCCTTGTCAGGAAACATAAGAGGAGGGAATGGATGGATGAGCTACAAGGAGAAATGAATAAAATAAATCCTCCTACATTTGATGGTGAACACAAGAAGGATGAAGATGTAGAGACATGGATTCTAGGCATGAGGAAGAATTTTCAATTGCATAATTACTCTTCACATCAAGAAGGAATAATTACCATCTATCAACTCAAGGGAAAGGAATCCATGTTGTTGTCACAAGTTTGATGATACCAGGGTCGTTCTCAGCTTACCAAAAAAAGGTATTGAGTAATTTAGAGCACTGGAATTTTCATCTCCTCCAAAGAGAAGAAGTCTCACCCAAAGAACTATTGAGACAAATAGATAGGAAAGGGTAAGGAAAAAACTTAGGAGGATTCATAGAACCTTCAAGACTCATCCTGATCTTACACAAGAAATCTACCTATTGAACATAAATGAACTCATGTATGCAAGAATTGAACCTACTTATGTTGCAAATAAGAATTTAGACATAGAATCATTAGGTGGAACTCATAATCCATAAAGAAGTATTGTAATCCATAAGTAAAACATAGGAAGACATAACATATTTTGAAAATTTAGATCATTCTTCATATTATCTCCAGAGTCTTTATTCATTACAATCTCATAAATACATAGTAGTGTTTTTTATAGACTCCTAGATTTGGACTCATATCACAGAGCTCTAACTCTTAGACTGCTATGTCGATTACATTATAGAATCAAGACTTGGCTTGACTCACCTGAAAACAACCTAACAGAGAGGGAAAGATCGGGTTGAACTTGATCACAAATCAACTGGACCCATAGCTAACCAACCAACTAACCAACCAAAACAATCAATCTCTTTACAATCATGTGCATCCCTATATATAAGTTAGGTTGTGTCTTATGTCTCTGCTTGCCCACTTTTTTGTTCTGTTGCAACCGTTGTTGCTTAGATGGCATTGCACTGTCTTTCAAAACTAATTTATGTTTCTATTTCTTGTTCTACTGTCTAGATTATTATGAAGCTTGCGCAACTCATACTTAGTCAAAACTTGCTTGATTCCTTATCCGCAAAAATGAAGGGCTCAATAGGCTCCGACCACAACCCTTGACTCTCCCTCAAGTCAAGTGCTTGGTTCTTTCACAGATTCCTATAGAACCTGCTATTTTCCCTTATCCTCCTTTATTTCTTCCTTCTTCTCTTATGTTTGTGCTTTCTCTTCTTTCACCTCTTCAAATGAAAGGCCCAACTCTGGGACCAGCTGGAAGGCCCACTCCCTCACTCCTTAAAAGTTTCCAACCTTATCCGACCACTTCCTCAAAAGGAGTGATGCCTCTACAAAAAATTGTTGGGTCACCTTTTTACTACACTCCTTTCGCTTGGACTCAACCAATAAGTTCCACTCAGAATCTGTTATTACATCAACTTGATTCATCTTCATGTACATTGTATGAATGATAGGCAAGAAGTTTCACGACTCTTTCTTTTATACGAATTGTTCCTTAAAGAGGGCGTTCATTTCGTTTTCTACCTGTTGGACTTGGTCGAACATTTGTTGTTTCTCCATCGGGTCCATTGTGGCCACAACTTTATCATTCAGTACCTAGATATTTATGTGCACATCTTCCAATGCCTGGTTGTGTCGAGCGATGATGCCCATCCAATCATTGAATTCTAAGAAGATATTTGTGAATTATGTTGTGTACTTGTGTAGCACTACTCGTACATTGTTTCCTTGCAGTACTATATTCTGCATCTACTCTTCCATCTTCTGAGGTTGTTTCTCTACTTCTTATTGAGTTCATCATAGATGTACTTCCAAATCCTCAGCGCGAGTGGCGAGTTTTTTCCATGCTTCTTGGAGAAGCTCAATTTGATGCTCTGACTTTCCTGCATTGTTATATTCAGGTAGTTTGGGTGCGACCTTGCGAATCTCTAGCCAAGATTCAACAAGACTTTTCTGCACTCTTTCCATTTTGCGCTCAACCTATATTTTGTCATGTGATTCTTATGTCCTTCATGATTGCACAAGGAGTGCTTCCTCCCTTGCAACCTCCATAGACCTCTCGGCCTACTAGAGCCTTTTCTCCAGTTGATCAATTGATTCTTTTATTATTTTGAATAAGTGCATCACTGGCCACTGTACTAGGTCAGTGGATGAAGGGGATGTGTCTCTAGGTTCTCATGCTTGGATTGGAATTCCACCTCCTTTTGAATTATCCAAGAGGGTCTCTACCTCCTCCTCTTTTGATGGTCCTGGCGCGATCCTCAACCTTAGCGCTGAGGGAAAAAGAGTCAGAACCTCCATTATGGATATGCATAGTTGCATCAGTTCTGTGCATTGCTGAGGGTTCTAGAGAACATACTCCATCTTTTCTTGCATGGATGTTGCACTCTGCCCAAGTGTTGATTTTGGTTCCTTCTGAACCTCTAGTATCTCATGTTGTTTTGTTGTGTCTAATTCCTGCGTTGTGTTTTCTTGGGCACCCTCACCCTTGTCTGGTGAGGGAATTTGTTGGTTTCTTTGGGTTTGTGGCTCTTCTATGGTTTGGGTATCCTTTTCTTGTGAAAAAGGCTCAGTCTGTTGTTCCTAGATGTCTGGGTTCGAATCAATCAGTTGCATGCTTTGCTTTGGTGCATCAAGGTTTGGACCAGAAACTTCTGGTCTCATCTTAGGAAACTCCTGGGTTATTTCTGGGAGTTCTCCCTCAAATTTTTGTGGTTGATCGAACTGCATGGGCTCTGGGTTTGTGGTCTGGGGTGGAATGGTGGTTTCTTGGGTTGGCGACTAGGGTTGTGGTGATGACGAAGGGTACTCAATGATGATTGTGGATGGAATTGTTTCAAGCTCAGGGTCATCCTAAAAGTGGATGATGGGGATTTCTCTGACAGTTGCATGGGTGAGGGAGATGACTGAGGCAATAGGTTGGGGGTTCAGAGGCTTATTCGAAAAAATCCTGGTTCTGAGCTTCTTCACTATTGGTTCGGTAATGAACACAACACTTAGGATGTTGTTGAAGTCCTCACCTGACAACATGACATTGGATGGCAGTAGATGGAGGACCAACAATGCTATTTTCTTATGCTTCGATGGATGTGTCTCGTCTTCTTCCTCAAATTCTGATTGTGCTGGGGATTCTTATTTCTACGACTTTGATCCTGATACCGGTCCTACATATGCTTCTTTCCCTTTCTTCTTCAATAGTGCATCACGAAAAATATAGTGCATTCCCAACTTGTGTGGGTCACGTTTAACTCCTATCCAGGAAATTACTTCTTTGTCGAAGGCCTCCTCATCCAGGTAGAACATAAGCATATTTGAATGGAATTCTTCCTTGCTAACATGCCTCAGCCATACAAACATATAATGTCGGTTCATGCTAAAGGAGATATTTATCATATTTCAATTGAGAAGTTCTTATGATATATAGATCCTCTATGTTGCATATATCAAGCTATTGTACCACTTAGAAAATCCTGTGGCATTGAAAGCTGCATTCTCTTAATCTGACCTGGACTTCCATGGCTCAAACATCTTTTCCATGCACCCCTTGTCTTATAGCATAAAATTTATTCCCATGGGTGGATTCCACTTATACATTGCAAATTACATGAATAGATATCCATAGGTGAAGGTTCCTCCCTTATCTTCCACTTCCTCTCATGCTACTAGTAGTTCCTCCAGTAGGTAACTACACCAGTTGAACACAGTGTCATCGACGCAAAAGTCTGTTATTGATAATGCATATAGTGTGAATTATCCCTTGTAGTATTATATCATAACCTTACTGGATATGATGTAATAGCCAGTACTGAATGTCTCTGGTAATATGGGGTCGATTACGGTTGTGCATCCCCCCCTCTTTGTGTTGAATTTTTCATACAGGCTGAGCTCTCCTTTCTTTCTTTTGTTCTTACCAGGACCCTGGAATTATTTCAACGCATATTCTCCTTCGAAGGATAGTCTAGTAAGATAATGGATATCTTTACCATGGATTGAATATCTCTTATCCAACCAGAGACTTTGGTCATTCACTCTATTGATCAAAAATTGTGTGCATCGTGCAACCTTACCATTGGTGTCGAATACTGGTAGGTCTATGAGGTTCATAATGGTTGAGTTGAATAAGTTGAAAAATTCTAGTTTTGGCACAAATTTCATGCCTCCCAACTCATCTGGAGCCATATCCCAGAATACATCTATGTGCATATTGGGGAACAAAACTGGATCTGTTAGGTCGAGATCGGGGAGCTTGACCAACTCCACCTTCCCTTTGAGATCACCCATGACCTCAAATCTGGGGTCGCACGACTCATTTGGTACTGCCTCCTTAGACATGGAACTTCATATTCCTGTGGCTCTCAGAATTATAGATTCTAAGTTATCACGATGTCTGTGGTGAGATAAGGACTATGGTCATGACTATGGGTTTCACAATTGTACAGGCTTGTTCACTCTTCGAAATTCGGAAATTACTAAGATATTTTAAAAATTATGAGTGCTATGGTGGATTATCAGAGGCTTATACTTGTCTTAGCAGGAAATTTTATCAATAACTATGGTTCATCATGAAAGTATGGATGCAACTGGATTTTATTTGTCCGACGAGATGGGTTAACGGAGTAAATTATATCAAGTGATTTGGGCATTTACTTGTTGTTACAAAGAAATGCTCCTGTGGACAAGTGGATTCCCTCTTGGGATCTAGACTCCTAAGACCAAGACAGAAAGGGTGCTAACATTGGTCACTGAGATCCTTTTAAATCTATCTAAACTAATGTATAGAGAAGAGGAAGAAAGGTGTACCTTTTTAACAAAGTTCATCCTCGCATAGTCTGAGTTGATCTTTGATTCTTGAGCTCTTCGATAAGTCCTATAAACTAAACAAATACATAACAAACTTCCTATTCTACTAATATTATCTTGAAACTAGATCTATATAATAGAGACAAGTTCATGTAGAATAAATACAACCTTGAAAGAAA
>JZKD02S0455679.1:12139-51492 GCA_000966675.3 Picea glauca
CAAAATTATCGACAAGATTGGTAATAATGCTTTTCGTTTAGATTTGCCTCCATATATGCAGATGTATGCAGTTGTTAATGTTGATAATTTGAAGTTGTATGAGCCTCCGTTGATTTATGATCAAGGAGAGCATGTTCAGATTCCTTCCATAGATGATTTTTCGCCAGAGTATCTAACAGAACTATAGGAAGACACCATACTTGACAAGAGGATGCGAACTTCGAAGCGAGGGAATGTGGAGTATTTGCGAGTTGGTCTTAAAGGGATGAATCCAAGCAAGGCCAAATGGATTGAGGTTGGAAGGGTGAGGGAACTATACCCTCATATTCACATAGACTGATATAGTCTTTTGGAGGTCCAAAAGCTTCTCAATGGGGAGGTGTGATCAGGGGATCAAATTTTGCCCATTTTTCAAAGTGTTTGGAATGAGACAAAAACAGTGCCATTGCGTCCGTCTCGTCTTCCTGACTCCGGCAGTATATTTACTTTCGCAAACAAAGTCCGTATGGAGGAGATATCACGATCTGTCCGCCAGGCCAAACATGCAAAAATTTGGGATGCTGACTGTATCTGTCCGTACAGTCCGTACGACCACGTGGAGGGCCATACCATCATGATGACGTGGTAGTTTGATGATGTGGCACATATTGATTGGTTGTTTGTTGACGAATGCTATGCTGACACGTGTCACTATATGGTTGGTTCATATGTTTATGTTTATATAAAATGATATGCAGGCCGCGGGGTTCGACCCCCGGACCTCCCCAACACCAAAGTTTTCATAACACTCCGATAACCAATAGTCCCGCCTTGTTAACTATGCCTTCAAGATTTTATTTAACATTGATGTTATGTTATAGAAGAAAGGGGGGCGGGCTGGGGCTTAAGCCCCGACCCATGGTTCCGTTGAAATGTATATGACCATATATATATTGTGGCGCGTGCATTGCAATATTGCAATGTTATATAACATATATAACATAATTATATGACCATTGTATTAAATCGCGCGGGAGTTTAAACATTGTGTTATGTAAAATTTACACGGGTTATACCATTATTTTATGTAATGCGCACGGTTATGTATTTGCGTGGGAGTCTACCGTTTGCATGGTTTTCAAACGGAATAACCACTTTGTAACCAAGCCCGCGGTCGCATGTGCTCATGTGCCCAGTACCGAGGCGGTTAGGGGATGGAGGCGCCCTAACCGTCCTACGGTTTGTACCGGTGCACAGTTATGCACGGGACTGGGTTATTTATGCTTTAAAGAGCACGTGTGCTAGGTTTGAAGCACAAGGGTGCGAATTGTAGAACCAGAGACAACATAGTTGAAGAGGAGACTTCAAGGAGGCTATCTTCTTCATTTTTCGACTGTTTCAGGTGCCGAAAGAGCCTAGACAGGGGTTTTGGGACGTTGCGGAGCCATTGGAGCAGTCGGTTTGTCATTTTGAGCATTGTAAGGCATGTTTTTAATCACTTTGATCAATTTAATATAAAATATCCATTTGGAGGCTGGACCAGGAGATGTAGCCCGGAGTGGGGTGAACTCCTTTATCAAGTTGCTGTGTTTATGTGCTGATGTTCAATGTTTTATGCTGTTGTCTATGTTTATTTCTACATAAGTAATCCTTTATTATGTGTTGCAAATTGATCCTGTTGCTTTAAACACATAACATTTCACTTGCAATAATTATTCAAGTTTTTCAAGTCTTCTTCATTTTTAGATCATCACTGGGCAGGGCCGACTTCTCTTCTTAGTGGTTAAAACCATTTTAATTAGGATTGGGGCCCAAACTCTTAATTTGCATAATATAATTAGGGTTTGACCAATCCACAAAAGGGGATTTGGTCAAGTACAAATCTTGACATGATCAATCCACAAAAGGGGATTGATATGATGAATAATAACTCAATAATAAATAGAATACTATTTGCAGTTACAATATTTCAACATGATCCTAGGTGATTTTAGAATGGATTGGTGAAAGGATGAAGACACCTGCCCAAAGTAGAAGCTGAAAACAATTAGTCATAAATCCAAGACTTAAAGTGAACCAATGGACTACACATTTTGAATGTACCTTCCCACCTTTGGGTGCAATGATATAAGTGTAAAGTATTAGGCTTGTAAAAAGGTGTTTTTTGTTATTGTTATTGTTGAAACCATTGTAATGGTTTTTGGGTTCCTTCTCATTCTATATTCTTTAATGTATTTGGGTTTGTTTCCATCTCAAGGTTTAAGGTCGATTATGGATGATGAATATGATAATATTAGATATTAATGGATGAGGCCCCCCTTTAGTTTTTCTTTTGTATTTATCTTGTATGGTGATGTTGTATTTTACTATTGTACATTATCTGTAATGTTGAATGACTACAATCTAATAGAACACATGTTATGCTTTTAAGTAAGATGACAATATTTAATCACATAATACATATAAATGGTTGAATATTGATGGTTTAACACTTGCATGATAGTTAAAGTGAAATAATGGGTAATGGGTTGGCTGTTAGTCATGACATTCATACTGTGTGAGCCTTGTACAAGATTTAGTCTTTTCATAATGCTTTGGGTGATACCTTCACATTCATGGGGATTGAAAATTCCAGTGGTTAGACTATAATGGACTCCCTTTGTTGGACATCTATGTGGACCCTAGTCTAAAATTGAGCCAATAGTGATATTCAATTCTACAATCCTCCCCTTTGACATGATATTCTCTACCACTTACCACACAAATCACGTAGAATCAATCATGCCATCAAACTTCGATGGGTCCTTAAGCTCTACACCAATTGACTTACATAATTTTAATACCATGCATTTCCATGTGCATTATTCATATTCTCCATTCCAACACCAATTAATGGATCATATAATCTATGGCATAGGAAAAAATGTTGTGCTGAATCAACTCCATGTTAGCCATTAGATTGATATAATCTACCATATTCTCTATTGTTAAGTTATATAGGTTATCCTAGGAACATTCATCCAACACCCTTTCAACCTCTTCCACAAACTGCTTACCCTACATTGGATCAAATGGTTGGATGACCCAATCTACCTCTTTCTTGAATGAAAATTGTTATTGTCTTGAATTTAGTATGGTGTCATTATCAAATTCCTAATCAATACCTAGAAATACTAGGTAGGGATCCTTATCATCCAATACATCAATGACCTTGAATTTTGCATAAGTATTCAAAACATCAAGGCCAACCTCCATTTTTTTTGGTTGGTCAATTATTGATTCAGGAGAATCCAAAAATCTCAAAGAGGTCGAGAATGAACCAAAATGCTCAAAAACAGATTTTCTAAAAATTTCTTGAAAATGTCTCATTGCGTAGATCTCAGTGATAGATTTCCAATGGCACACAAATTGCCTCAAACAAAGTTCATATGAAGAAGTTATGGCCGATCAAAGTTGTGCTCAAACATGTCAAAAGTCAAAGGGAGTTCCACGTGGCACCATTAGAAGGGAGACATGTGGCACATCCATATAAGTCCATACAACTGATATATGTCATCAATAGGATGATGTGGTAGTACGAGAGGCTGCCATGTGTCACTCATTTTTGGAATTTTCAAGCCCCCATGTGGACTAATAAAAAAGTTCCATGTGTCATCCGTACGGATGATGTGGCATATGTACAGTGATGTGGCATCCATGTGGTAGGTACAATTAGCAGCCAAGTGGTAGATATGTACAATTACATGAGGTAGGTGACGTGGAAAGGTGCTGACGTAGGCAACATGTTGGCCAATCAGAGAGTGCCATGTGCCACTCTCCGATTGGCAAATAATGGATAAGGGAGAATAAATTTGTTGGGGGTCAAATGGAATAGAACCCTGAACATCCCAAGGAATCCGAAGAATATTCCTTAGTCTTAACCAAAACCCACTAACCACTATGCCATGTTTATAACCTGTTATAACAAGTTCATAACTAATCATTTAAATTTATATTTATGTAACAATATACCAAAAGGGGAGGTTGCAGGAATTAAACATGTGACCTCCACCCTAATTCCCACCAACGAATTAACCATAGTCTTCTACCAATGCACCAGAAGTGGTGTTTGTTACAACAAACAAAGAATAATTATTTTAAAGTGTAGCAAATGTCTCTGAGAATAAAGGGGTCGGTTTGGCTGACCTAGGCCTATTTAATGGGCACATAAATCAATGTCGAGGACATGGAAATGTGTGCAAAAGAGAGGGCCTGCATAGAATTTCATTCCAAGTTAATAATTTTACCTCATTTTGCGTGCAAGAGCTGTCCCTCTTTTGGGTTTGTTTCATTTTGCATACCATAGAGTTCTTTGAGGGAAGTATAGGGTGTTTATACTCGTTTTTCTTAGAATTTCAAGAGGAATATAATGGTGATGTCTATTTTATTTTAAAATTCTATGTATGAAAATTCTTAGTCCAATTTTTCATGTATGAGACCCATAGTCTCGTTATGCGTGCAAAAAGGTCTCTTTAAGCACCGATTCAGAACATAGTAGAGTTTATACTCATTTTTCTCAGAATTTCGTGAGGAATTCAGTAATGAAATTTGTTTTGGGGATTGAATAACATAATTGAAGAGTGACTTAAAATTTAGCATTGTAAGCCCTTTTATTGTAATTTGGAATTTGAGCATTAATAGAGCAGTCTATTTCTCTCTATTTTGGCACTCATTATTTTCGTAAGTTATATTTATCAGTTAATGAAGTTTATGGATAAATACACATTTTCACATGATATTTTGAAAACATTGAAGTCGATCTTCGATTTCCTGAATATGGTCGGATGTTTATGTGTATTTATGAACTAATTGATATCTACAGATTTTGGGCTGAATTGGTATCATAGTTTTTGTTGATATTTTAGATCAAGTTGGTATAAGAACTTGTTTGGTATTTTCAGATCATGTGATATCAGAGCTAGTTTCGACATTTATTTGCAAGTGAATGCTTATGAGGTCCAAGTCTAAGTGAGGTGAAGGAAATATTGCAAGTTATAACCCTGAAATTGGTTCAAGGAGCTTCACTCGAAGAAAATAAATGGAGTATGTATATGTTCTTTATTAGGATGATAAGGAGTTTCGAAAATGTTCCTTGAGATGACATCCATGGTAAAATAATTGTGGAAATACTTAGAAAGACAAAGAGGAAATCCTCACCAAAATGAAGGTGGTCCATCAGGAACAACATTTAAATAAGAAGGAGAAGGTGAAGAACCTCTAGAGACTCCTTCACCCCCATCCTCCTCCTCCTCCTCATCTTCTTCCGATGGAAGATAACATTCTTCTAACAAGAGGAAGAAACATTATAAGAAGTATTCTCATTCTCATGATTTGCCTTTGTTAAAGCTAGATGTAAAGTTTGATTTTCCTACTTATGATGGAGAGTTGAATGCAGAGAAGTTGGATAATTGGTTCAAACAGATTGAAGTGTATTGTAGAGTACACAAAATCACACATGACAATACAAAGACACAATTGACTACTCTTCTTATAAGTGGCACATCTTTGATATGGCAGGAGAGTCAGACACAAGATGATCTTATTCAACGTGGTAAAATGGTTTCTTCCTGGATTGAATTTGTTGCTACATTAAGAAATAGATTTTATCCATTAGATTATATGAAAACATCAATGATTTCTTGGAAACATTTAAGACAAGGAAAAGGGAAAATATTTCAAGCTTATACATAGGAATTTAAGAGGAAGGCATTATCTTTGGGAATTGTATTACATACTTCTGAGACTCTTCTAAAATATATTGGTGGTATGCACTCATATCTTCTCCACACTATATTGATGTTTAATCCTAATAATATTGATGAAGTATCAATACAATCTACTCATCTTGTAGCTATCAAAGGAAAACATGTTGTGGAGGATGTGTTAGAGGAGACACGTGAATTCAATGAGCAGTCGAAGGAAAAAGGGAAGAGTAAGAAGTCAACTACAATGAAGAAGGATGAAGAGAATAAGCCTACATGTTCTCATTGTGAAAAGAAAGGACATGATGAGAAGCATTGTTGGAAGTTGCATCCAAAATTGAAACCAAAGTGGGCTTAGCCTAAGAAGGATAAAAAGAAGACCATGACCATAGTTCATGATCTTGGATCAGATTCTGAGGATGAAAACAAGGTTAAAACTATGGGCATCAAAGGTAAATCTTCTGTTGCAAGTTTCTAGTTTGCGTACTTCTTCTGCAAAGGCTAAAGTAATTCCCGATAGAAGGAAAATAAATTACCTATTTCATTTACGAGTTATCTCAAAGCACACTAAGATTGATACTCTTGTTGATAGTGGATCACAAGTGAATTCTTATTTCAAAGCAAGTTGTTCATAATTTGGGATTGGAAACTAGGCCTCATCCAAGACCATATCCAATGGGTTGGATTTGTGATAATGCTCAGGTACATGTAACTAAGCAATGCAAGTTATGGTCTGCGATCACATCTAGTTTCATTGATGAGGTAGAGTTACACATGGTTCCACTTGACATTTGATGGATGGTTTTGTGAAGTCCATACTTGTATGACAGGAAGGCCATTTTCTACATGGAACATAACAAGTATTATCTTTTCAAGGATGGGTTTGAGTTCATTGTGAGAGCTCATCAGATGAAGACTAATTTGACAATTGTTGTTAAGCCCTAAATAGTGGTGTTGTGTCTGCTTCATCACTTGGGTGAGAAAAGCAAGGGCACTTGCATGCCTATTTGGGCTTGCTAGACAAGACAGAGGTTAGTGCATGAGATAAACAAGCCAAGCACATGGAATAAACAAGTAAAAAACTAAAAACAACCAAGGAAATAAAACTAGAATGCATAAGAAACTTTTAGAACCATAAACAATAAACCAATGACCAAGATTATTCCACCAATGGATAACTATAATAGTTGTAAAAACACCGTAGATAAATGAGGAATTATGAGTCCCCTCTTCCTCCTTGGGAGGGATCTTGAGTTCCCTAATGGAGAGATCTTCTTACAATGGTTAAAAATAAAGAAAATGATGAAGAAATCAATGGCTATTCCCTCAAGAGGAGAGTGGAATGGCCTATTAGAATGTTGCTAGAATGCTCCAAGGAGAAAAGAGGATTCTCAAGGGAGGATTGAGGAAACATAACAATACCATGAAAATCTTAATTTCTTAGTGCACCCATGGCCTCCATTTATATCATTTCTTCAAGGAAATATTCAACTAGTTCTTAGTGTGAACAAGGGGCCCTTTAGGGCACCCTTTGGTCCTTGACCAACCCCCCATTCAAATTTAGCTTAGATATGAAAGTCAAAACAAGTTGGGAGCTGGTCCATAAGTGGTTGAGGGGCCAACAAGAACCATATATGCACCGTTCACAGGAGTGCATGAATTTTCTCGTTCACAATCACACATTGTGTGCTCTATGGGCTTCTTTGGCCCGCGCACTATGCACACGCTTCCTTTAGTGAGTTAGCGCATGTAAATGTTTTCCCAATTGTATATTTTTCGCCTTTTTGAAATGAATTTTGGTGCTGCAGGTGAACTAATAGTTGTTTGGCATTTCTGTATTTCTGTAACCATTTGCGTGCAATGTTGCAGATGAAATTTCAGTGATAACAGATGCCCCCTTGATGTGTGAGGTTAAGAGAATATGTATAGCTGAAATACATCAATTTTTCTTCTACTAAGAGTGCCATTGTAATGAAGAGTGCTGAGAGGAACTGCAAGAGCGATCCATTAGAGGGAGAGGGGAAACTGTGGGACCCAAACCTTTCTCTAGGGAGAAAAAAAATATATATACAAATGAGGTAGGCATGCCCCATGCTCGTGTCATGTAACTCAAAATGTAAGAAAATAACTGAAGTTGTATGCTAATGTAGATAACTGCAGCGCCCTCCGGGGAGATTTGATAACGACAAATGACAATTTTGAATGGTGAACATACTCTGAAAATAGGCAAGGATGACTGCAAGAAGTGTCAATGACTTGTAGGCATTGATGGCCTAACAAATTCAGAGGTCTTCAACTGGTATAACAACAACTGCAACAGTCAGATAGTAAGACCCACCATAACATGAGATATTTTTGAAGTCAAATGTTATGGGGGTCAACGAAATCAAAGATCAATGATGGTTCTCTCTGTGCCATTCGAGGCTCCTCATTGTAAAGGTAATGAGAGTCAAGATATTGTCACCCTTATCGAAATTGTGTTGATGTCGACAAAAAGGGAGACACGAAGCTGAGAAGCAAATGGATTCATGAAATCCACGAGATAATATCAGGAATCGATAGGGAACATGAACGAAGTCAAGAAGCGGTGAGACTCAAGAATACCCTTGGTTGGGGGTGTGTTTTAAGGATTATTGGAAACAACCGTAAAATTGTATCTAGTGTCAGAGGGATGACTAGACATGGGGTTAAATTGTGGCAGAGGCATGACAAAGTGGAAAAACTCAAAGATAAGGGGTAGATAGATTTTGGGATACTTGGGGTTTATGAACGATGTCATAATGAGAAAAGGAGAGTGGATGCCCCAACCAAGGGCGACATGGGCTGCGTTTCCAGGAAAAGAAGGTCATCAAGGGTGACAACAAAAAGATAAGTAAATGATGGAAACAAAGGCTTTTTACAGTTTACCAAATAAATAAAGAATAATTTGGGATGAGTGTACAGATACAGAAACAGGTGCCCCAGTGCAATATGGCTTGGCCTATGAGGGAACACGTTGCAAAGAGAACTGGTGGAGGGTGGGGGCCCCATGGGTGGGTTTCTGTATGAGGTAAATGAATGGAGGACAATCTGCAGATGGGAAAATTGATTGTGGATGAAATGGAGGGTTAATGATACCGTGGAGGGGCAGTCAAATAGAACCGAGATGAGATAACCTGGGAGTCCATTGGGAAATATAGAAAAATGATGAGAAGGGGTATATGGCTTATTCTCATAAATGCGTAAGACTATCAGGACTCCCATCCCTAGGGGGTGAAAACAACATGAGTGTCAAAGTACCGAGGGGGACTATGAATGAGAAAAATCATGTGGGGGAGAGTGCTACCGGGTGACAGTACCAAAATGTAGTAGAGGTGATAGTACTGTAGAGCCGGATGGAGGGAACCTAAGGGTGAATTTCATAGGGTATAATTGGGAGATGTAATTGATATTCATAGGGAATGATTACATGCCTGTGTCGAACATATACCTGAAGGGGCTGTGCTGCTTGTGATGAACAAGTACCTGCACACATGAAAACCAAATACCCGACGTGAACAATATATGAAGATAAATAACATATAACAAATTATTTGATAATTTTGAATATAAGCATGCGTACCTGGACGTGACGTGAGAAAAATGCTCCCCCATGGCCAAGTTTAGATGGTGACCCAGGGAATGTGACTATGTAGATGGTGGGACCATGATCCCGTGGTTGAAGATGGATCGGGAAATAGAGGCTCAGGAAATGGATCATAGAAGAATTGTAGTGGAATTCCAAAATGGGTAATTACATGGTTGAAGAAGAAACACAATGTTGTGTCAGCGATATTGTTGAATGTAGGCATCGCTTCGGCTCATTTGGTAAAGTAATTGACTGCCATGATGATGTACTTGTGTCCATTACTAGATGGAGGATTGCAAGTAATGAAGTCTATGCCCCATTTTTAGAAGGGGACGACGACGATGACTGGATGTAGAAGAGAAGGTGGCACTCGTGCTTTGTTTACATAGAGATGGAATTTGTCGCATCACTTGACAACGTGGATGTAGTCATGAAATAGTGTGGGCCAGAAGTATCCTGCTCGAATGATTTTTTGGGTAGTGGACATACCTGAGAGGTGGCCACCGCAAGCACCGCTATGGAAATCGTTCAAGACTTTGTCTGCTTCGTCGATGGTCATACATCGATGAAGTATGGTGTCGACCCCACGTCGGTACAAGATGTCTCCAATGAGGAGGTACCAAGGGGCCTGATGGAGAATGCAACAATGATCATCTAGAGAGAGACGAGACCCAAACTTCTATGTCTGAAGGTAGACGAGGAGGTCACCATACTAGGGGTCATCTGAGGGGATGAAGAAGAGGTGTTCGTCGGGGAAATTTGTATTGATAGGTGAACCTTTAGTGTTTGAGGGAAATGCTGTAATGAGTTTGGCGAGAACGATTTCTTTCTTTCTTTTGGGATTTGATAAATCTAGGTCATATTCCTAAAGGATGACGATCCATCGGGAAAAATTTCCATTAATCTACTGTCGACTGAGCAAGTACTGCATGGGGTTAGAATCTGCTACAACTTTGGTAGTGTGAAGTAGGATATAGTGATGCAGTTTTTGAACTGTGAGGAAAACTACGAGGGATAGTTTCTCATCATGATTATATTTCAGGGGTGGTCCTAAAAGATTTTTACTGATGTAGTAAATGGCATGTTCTTTCCCATCATCCCCTAGTTGTACGAGGACTCCTGCTACTGAGACGGTTGAGGCTGATAAGTAGAGGATGTAATCGCGATCATAGTCTGGAGGACTAATCAAAGGGGCATTGGATAGCGTTTCTTTTAAATAATCAAAAGTGGTTTGGGCATGTTCATCCCATCGAAATGGGATATCATGATGTAGTAAGCGAAGGAAACCATGCGCGCGAGTGGCATAATCTAGGACAAAGCATCATAAAAAGTTGGCTTTGCCTTGTAGGCTCTGCATTTGGTGCAAATTCCTAGGTGGTGGAATTTTAGTCATAGAATGGACCTTGAGGGGGTCCACTGTGATGGCATGTTGAGAGACAATGAACCCAAGAAGGCGTCCGGTGGTGATGAAAAATACACACTTGAGGGGGTTCAAGAGGATATTGTACTGGTGACATTATTGAAATACAATTTGTAAGTTGTCTAAATTTTGAGTTCGTTTCTTGGATCGGGCAGTGAGGTCATCCAATTAAGCGACGATGATGTGAGAAATATCATGGAACACATAAGTCATGGCCCGTTGGAACGTAGCACCTACATTTTTGAGCCCAAAAGGCATGATGTGATAAGCAAACGTACCCCATGCAGTAGTAAAGAGGTTTTATACTGATCTATTGGATGGATTTGGATTTTATTGTAGCCAGAGAACCCATCCATGAAGGACAAGGCCTCATGGCTAGAACAATCATCGATAATTTGGTCGATGAAAGGGGTTGGGAAGTTGTCTTTGGGACAAACATGGTTGATATTGTGAAAGTCGATGTAGACGTGAATAGTGCCCTGTTTTTTGTTAACAGGGACAGGGTTGGAAACCCATGAGGTACACACAATGGGGTAAATGAATCCAACGATGTGTAACTTGTCAATTTCGTCTTTGATAGTCGCAACTTTGGATTGGTGAAGTGGGCGCTACTTTTGACAGATTGGGGTGATATCTGGCCATGTGTTGATACGATGTTTGACTATAGAAGGATTGAGGCTGTGCATCTCTGTATATGACGAGGACAAAATATCTCGATATTCCTGAAAGAGAGATTTGTAACCTGCGAGTTCTTCAGGGAACATGCAACGCCAATGGTGATTTCTTCTATGTTCTCGGTTTGATGGAAATGTCGATTTTGACAGTGGGGGAAATGTTGGCCATGTTTCCTTCCTCAAAATTATCTAGGGTAGGGATAGGGTTGTTGAACCAATCTATATTCCCTGACGGAATATAATCCTTGGTTTTTATTGCACATATGGAGGATTTTCTAGGAAGGTCAAAGGCGTCCTATGAGAGAAAAAGCGATCAGTGATGGAGCACATTCCATGGGAAATCGAGGGTAGTGACTTCCTCCAGGATATCTTCATCGCAGTGAAAAATGCAAGAATACAGGGGATACATGGAGGTGACATGGGTGACTGTCACAGTGTGATGGTCCTCAAGTGGCGAAGATGTAGAGGGGACATCGTAACCATGTTGTGATGGCTCGCTTGACATAAACCAAATGTCCAGACACTGTGGAGGATAAATTATGGTAGGGGGTAATATTTCTTGTAGGAAATGAAATGGAGAATTGGGAGGATTTGGGGGAATATCCTCAAACAATTAATCCATGAACCATTGAGGGGTGATAAGTGACTCAGGTTCGGGGGAGGAGATATGGACAATATTTGGAGAAGAGATAGGGGGAGTAACTTGCATCACATGAGGTAAGGTGGTCGAATGATTTTGAATAAGGGTTAATTGATGATGCATGTATTCAATGATTCGAGGACACTGGTATGTGAAATGAGAAAGTAAGTCATAGAGAGCACAAGGGAACCTCATCTATTCGGGGACTGAGGTAGAGACATAAATGATGTCAGTGATGTGGTTACCCAAAAGTGGTGGTGGAGAGGGCTCTTGCTGAAAGGTTTGGTGTAATTCCGTTAGCATTTGGAGAAACTAAGGTAGAGCTAGGAAATGATGAGTGTAGTGGCCATATTGTGAATAGATGGTGCAAGTGAATTTGGTTCGCAGCCCTTTACTTCCTATAGTGGGGGAAGTTGTTGTCGTATTAGATGCTCTTGGTGAAGCTGTGAGCGATGTGGTTTCTCGAGGAAGTTGGATCATATTGCATAACTTGGGAAGATAAAGACATCTATTGATGGGGTGTCCCTCTCTTTCGGAGAGTGCACAAGGAGGTTGAACTCGAGGAGGAAGTGGAATGGTGGGCTCTTTCTTCTTCCATCTACCCCTAGCTGTGGCAGTGGTGATGGAAATTGGGGGTGAAGGTGGCATGACCATAGTTAGTACTGGAATATGCATCAGGATTCCCTCTGACTTAGGAGGGAGAGATGGTTGAGGAACCATCGCGGGTGGGTGTAGATACCATACAAGGATGGTGAGTACCATGTTGGGAAGGGTAAGCGTTGCGGCTACCTGAAAGGCTTGTACTCCTGGTGGGGGGTAAAAGAAGGTTATTTGAGTGATGGCTTGGGGGATTGTCTCCCAAACCAGGATTTTCCCTTGGGGATGGGGAAATCGGGGATAAGTGGTGTAGTAGGGTTCTCAGGAGAACCCAGAGGTAAAATTTCTTCAACTGGTGGGACGTCGAGGTGAGGAGAGGCCTCAATGGGAGGGATGGTGTCTTCGATGTCAGTTCCATTAGAATATATGACACACACTTGTGCTGAAGGGTGTATGAGAGGTGGTGCTCCATGGTATGCCCCCAAAAAGGATGGATCGTTGAAAATTCATGGCCCATGTTAATGAGTGAATAAGCATCAGAACTAGTGCGGACAAGAGGCAAGATGTTATCGATGTTGGCGGAATGGTTAGGCTCATAATGTGTAATTTGGTCGATGGTGACGATTTTCCCATTGTGGGGGAACATGATCGTTCCAAATATAGAAGAGGCTACTGCCTTCATAGCATGCATGTAGTTACATCCAAGCAAGATATTTTAATCGAGCGGGGCGTCGATAAGCTCAATGTCGATGAGGATGGTTTTTCAACCGAGTTCGACAAGGACATTTTGAAAGATCCCTTCAGGGGATGATGGTCGACCATCATAAGCTCATAAAGTGATGGAAGATGGTATTAGCTCAGGGAGCCAAGTTTTTTCCATACATTTTTGGACATGATGCATGTGGATGCACCTTCATCAATGATACACCGATGAACCATGATGTTTCGAATCTTGAATGGTATATGGAAAGCTACTAGAGCGGGGAGACGAGGTTCTCTACTATCTAGATAAAATGTGATGAGTCTAGTATCAAATGGGTCGACATCCCCCAAGGAGGAAAGTAAGGATTTCTGTTGAGTTGGATAGGTTTGGAGGACCTCTAATACAGACATAGCTGCAAGAGATTGCACCAAGTCATCGACCAGACTATAATTGTGTGCTGGCCTAGCCTGAGGGATGTTGACATTTTGTCGTAACATAATGTGAGGGATACGAATGGGGGGTTCAATGTTAGGGAATGGAATCATCAAGGGTTGTGTATATGTATCTAGAGATGCTTCTGAAGTGGTGGGAGTAGATTTAGGGGGCGCACTATATTGATGAACACACGTTTCCAGAAGAATTTCTTCTTCACTAATGAGGAGGATATTGCAATCCACTGGATTTCCAAGGTGGATGGGCCCTGGGTTTTGATACTGTCCCATTTGCGGTGGGGCATGATGTACCTCATGTTGGGTATTCATCACACCTTAATGTGGAATAGGGTTTTGCAACATGACCGAGGGTGGTTATTACAAATGCTATTGTGGGGCCTGTTGAGGGGCAGACGACGTTGGAGGATGTGGTGCATTCATGGATTGTTTCATCCATTTAAAGTCAACAATTTGGGGGAAATGGTGGGTATAATGTCCATGCTCACCGAAAAGAGTGCAAGGGAAGTTCGTACAAAGTTTGTTGTTGTTTTTCCTCCCTTGGAGTTTGTTGTTATTGTCCCCTTGGGGGTTCTAGTTACCCTGATTCTGGTTTCCCCCAAACACGTTGGTTTTGTTTGGGGTTATTTCCCCTTGGTCCTGGGTTATTATTGTTTCAGTTTTTTCCTTTCTTCTTGGCATTATTCGACTGATGGGCCAGATTTTCCATATTCAACTATTCAAAAGTATGAAGTTGTTGAATGAGAGAGGGATGAAAAAAGTTAACGCCGACGTGTGGTTGTCCATGTGGAGGAGCAACCAGATGTGGAGGACTAGGAAATGGTAAATACAGATTGTTTTGTGGCAACAATCCATAGGGAACATAGGAAGGTGAAGCTCTTTCACTAGTTCCTAGGTTATATGTTGAGGTAGAAGGGGAACTTGAACTTGGTTGAGAGGTCGGGCGCATCATGGGTGTCGGCAAGGGTCCACTCATGGGTGGAGGGGGAGTAACAAGATATGGTTGTTGGTAAGGGAGAGGAGGGTAATAAGATGACCCTCCATATGTCAAAAGATATTGGGGTGTACCATACATAGGTGTTGGTTGGATGTACGAGTTGTGGTGTGTTATGGTACCAATCAACCCATTTGCAGCGTGGGACATGCTAGGTTTTTCCTGGTCAAATAGTACAAGTCTGGGTGCATCAAGTAATACTGTGTATAAATAACCTGATTGAACATAAATGAGGTCAAACTATTGAGCCTTGTTTATGGCTTCCTCTTCGGATTGGGGGAAGGTGGATTCCACATCTTTGGCAAATATAGAGACGAGTGATTTTAGAAACCAATTGAGGTGTTGTTCTTTGGTGGTTTCTGCTTTACATAAAATACATCACCGACGCCATTCGTGGATGTGGTTGGAAATGTGCATAGATGAGGTTTGTTTGCACTCGAAGAGAAGTTCTAAACCAGTGTCATGACGAACTGGTAGTTGGAAAAAGGCTTTGGCCAAGTATTCAAAGGTCACGTGGGACCCTGATTTTTCATCCACATACCATTTGGATGATGGACCTGTGAGTGTTTGTTGAAATAAAATTAAGAGGATGGAGTCATCCATGATGCTGTTTGAAGAGAACCATAAGTGGAAGGTCATGACATGGTTGGTGGGATCTTCCCCCAATTTTCCTTAAAATTTTGGAATATCTGAGGTAGTTTGGTAGGCATATTGGGCCATGTGGAGTCATGTAAAATAGGATCATTCATGAGTTTAATCAACTCAGGAATGTTGAGAGACACAAAATATGGCATGGGGGGTGGTGGTGGAGTATTAGTCCCAAACATGGTGTGAGAAGGTAGTGGACCTGACCCTTGAGGGGGATTTGGTGGGGATTTACTTCTCCCTTGAGAAGAAGTTTCCCCCCCGCCTCGTTGTGAAGGATAGCTAGTGGATGGATGGCCTTTGGAATTGGACCCAAGTAAAGTGGAACTAAGCAATGATGATCCCAAAATGGTGGCACTCACGGGGGTGCGAGATGGTTGAGCCGGTGAGTCAACAAGAATAGAAATTCCTCCTAAAATAGGAGGGAGATTCTGCAAGCATATGGAACAACAAGGATTCTATGGGTCCCCAATGATGTCTGACTAGCAAAAGTGAATGTGTGAAAATGGTGATGAGAGCAATAACTGAACAAGAGACTCATATAATTTGGACCTTCACAATATAACTCACAATTGCATGTAATCAAATGAGCATCATACATAAATCAACTATAAATAAGCATGCATGTGGATAGGTGGATTTTGTCTGCGTGGGGGAAAAAATAAAGCAAATGCTCGTGTCCTAAAAGATGTATCATCCTTCCTCTCAAATAACACTTGACCTTCCTAGAGCACTCAATAGTGGGGTCTGAAGCCACCAGAAGAGGAACTAGTGAAGGATGAAATAATTAGCTATAATGAGGGGTAGAGGGTGCATATCTCGAAAGAGTTGGCGATATTTCCCAATAGCCACACAAAATATGATCAAGGTGCAATTGCAGCCCACAATTTCCACCTAGGTAGATGTCCTAAATTTGATCACTAGGTACCTCGGTCAAAGTGAGACATTTATATTTTCGGTCTCAAAAATGGGTCACTGGCTAGATCCCTTCCAAGAGATGGGTGACTCAAGGGGGGACACACAGAACAACCAGACCTCGGCCTTCTACCCTTCATGGGTATCTCCTTGCCTTATGGTGTAGGAACACTTGACTTGGAGAATTTTAAAGTTCCCTATTTGTCAACTTCTAATGTTTGAAAATGTGAGAACCGGATAACGGGGGGTTATTTGGATGCCTACCCCCGAGATCCTACCTAGACTAAAAAAATTCTCTTGGCACCTCCTGTGGAGGAAAACTTAGTGAGTTTTTAGAAATTTTTTAGATGTGGTGGGCTGAGAGATTGGGGGTGTGAACCAATCTCGTTTGAATTAAGCGGGTGTGGATAATTTCTTCAAGAAATAGTGGGACGTTTCAAAATTCCTTTGGAGAAAACCTACTTCAACCTCCACAATTCAAGATGGAAATTATGTGAGTGAGAAATGAATTTGTGTGTGAGAAAGTGATAAAATGTGCCAAATTTTGATAAGTTAGGTGTGAATTTGCAACATGTGGACTTCCTATGGTCCTTACAAATCTTTGTTACCTATCTTATTAAGTGTCATTGGTACAACCTTGTGTAATTTTAAAATCCCTAACGAACTAGCATGTGGACATATGGGTCCTTACCAATCCTTTAAACTCCCTAATGTGGTTTACACTAAGAAATATTGAAAAAATATCCTAGATTGCAAGCATGTGGGCATGTATGGGCCCATTACTTTGATCTTTAAACTCCCCTAGTGATGTAAACTAAGAAAGAAATTTCAAGAAACTATCCTAAGTTTGCAACATGTGGGTATATATGGGCTCTTACAAATTTAAGATGTTTTCAAAAAGAAACTAAGAGGAGCCCTATGGGGGCTTTGCCTCTCCTAAATATTTTGTTTAAGGGAGATGATGTGTCCCCTTAACCACCTTTCTGATTCTCAAGATCGCTCTATGGTGCGAGAGAAGAGCATAATCAATGATCAAAGTTGATTTCTAGTCCCAATGCAAGTATTTTTATATGTGATAGCAAGTGATATCAACTTATATTTTACAAAACAAACAAGCCATCCATGTGGCAACCAAAGAAAAATAGGAGAATATATTGTTCGTTTTACCCCCTAAGTGCCTATGTTTAGCTAACCTTTCATATGGGAAATTGTCTAAGTGGAGTGCGTTTACAAATGTCATGAAAGAAAGATTTTGAAGGCTAGGGGCCTTCAAATCATCACAAAAACTCTTACAATTTTGAAACTTTGGAAATGTGCATGGGTTACAGTTTAGATAGAGGCGCAGTGGGTGCACAATGCATAAAATGCAGAGAGAACATAAGACTTTTGGGCGTAAAATACGCAGAGCAAAGAAGCCTTTTGGGCACACAGTGCACTGAGTGCGCTCATGTGGGATGGAATACCCGCACACGTTTTGATACGCGTCAGGGGGGGGGGGGGCATTTTCAGTGGAATTATCCTCCTCCAGCTTGAAATCTAGCTCTTGACAGGGATGGTTTTGGTACCTGCAAGATAACTAGATAAAAACGAAGTGCTCTCTAAGCCCAAATAGGGTGGAAATTGATACCTTTCCCCAATATGGTCACCAATATGTTTTGTCCATTTCATCACTTGGGTGAGCAAATCAAGGGCACTTGCATGCCTAGTTGGGCCTGCTAGACAAGACAAAGGTTAGTGCATGAGTTAAACAAGCCAAGCACATGAAATAAACAAGTAAACAAACTAAAAACAACTAAGGAAATAAAACTAGAATGCATAAGAAACTTTTAAAACCAAAAACAATAAACCAATGACCAAGATTATGCCACCAATGGATAACTATATTAGTTGGAAAAACACCGTAGAGAAATGATGAATTATGAGTCCCCTCTTCCTCCTTGGGAGGGATCTTGAGTTCCCTAATGGAGAGTTCTTTTTACAATGGTAAAAAAGAAAGCAAATGATGAATAAATCAATGCCTATTCCCTCAAGAGGTGAGTGGAATGACCTATGGGAATGTTGATAGAATGCTCCAAGGAGAAAAGAACATTCTCAAGGGAGGATTGAGGCAACATAAAAATACTATGAACATCTTAATTTCCTAGTGCACCCATGGCCTCCATTTATATCATTTCTTCAAGGAAATATTCAACTGGTTCTTAGTGTGAACAAGGGGCCCTTTAGGGCACCCTTTGGTTCTTGACCAACCCTCCATTCAGATTTAGCTCATATATGAAGGTCAAATCAAGTTGGGAGCTGGTCCATAAGTGATTGAGGGGATGAAAAGAACCATAAATTCCCTGTTCATAGGAGTGCGTAGATTTTCTCATACACAGTCGCACATATGGTGCATTGTGGGCTCTACAGGCTTCTTTGGCCTGCACACTTGTAACGCCCTGTTTCCCCCAGTTTGTAATTATAACTGGACTGGCCAAGGACTATGGAAAACTCATAAGTATGAATATGTGATGTAAATGGACCTATAGGAAGAGGTCAATAAATGTGAATAACATTTTGAATTTATTGCAGGACTGCTGAGAGGGGATGTGCAGAAAAGAGACCACGATGGCGGTGGAGGGCACTCGAAAAAGGGGGCATTAACTTACACTGAGAATTAAATACCGTATTTGGACTCCATTGGCTCGGAGAACCAAAAGCGGCTCGCTGGCCCTGAATTTAATGCCTTGCAGGCTGGTAGGTTGATGGCTTGATGAAGGATGGGGAGGTGAACCGCCTATCCATAGAGCCATCATGACTGACCAGTGCGAGGGTAATCGCGCCACACGCAACCTTGCGAGAGGATAAGGTGTATGGAAAAAGCGATTGAGAGGGCAGACACAAGGGGAACTCTGGCATTACGCAGGGTGAGTGATAGCAGAGAGGAAGGATTGCAACCTTCGCTCTTGGTCACTGGCAGACAGAGAGACACAGTCTCAGGGCATCATGGTCTCAGCTCGAGGGTGGCTAGTGGTAAATCCATTGGGAGTCGCTGAGCCTACGGTTGGGTGGAAACGGGCACCCCTCTCAGCAGGTGCACCCATTTCTGAAGTCAATTCTGATAAGTGTTTTGTTTACATATTGCTTCTTAAAATTCATAGAATGATACATATATGTATATGCTCATAGACCTATGAAATTGTGAACGATTTCAGTGTAAGAATGTTTATGCAGTGTTTTGATAAGAATTTATAGACATATGCTCATAACAAAGGAAGCCATGCATGACTTAAGTGGATAAATGAATCTAATTATAGGTTGAATTAAGTTAGGCTTTCAGCCCGTTCTCGGGAAGTTGTTTCCCTTCACCCATCTCCTGGAAATCCATGGAATAGGTCTCTTGTAGATATTTCCCCCTTGGAAAGGTCTACCCAGAACCTGAAATAGGAGCTTGAAGGTGCAAGTCTTAATAACCTTGCACGAGGAGGAACGATCCCCTTAAAAACCTGAGATGGAAGCTTAAGGGAGGAATATCAAATCAACGGATGAGGATTCGTCGGGAAATCCACAGTTTCCCCACGACCGTTAAATTAGTAGGAGAAGGTAGGGCATTAAAGGCCTTACCACCTGATTTTCCTGTGTCTTCATGGATAGTGAGGATTCTAGGGCCGTAGATCCCCATGTTCCATGAGAACATCCATACCGCTGATTTCCCCGTCTATAAAAGTTGTGGAAGAGCACACAAAGTGGCATCAGAACCATTGGATCTCACTGAGGTGAGAGGAGGTTACGACCACATTAGAGTCTAAGCTTGGAAGGCTGGTGAACCATTGGATCAGCAGCCGAACTCCCGTGAACCTTTAGATTTGGCAGGAGTTGCACCGCGGTTAAGCCCTAGTGAACAGAGTAGAGTTTCTAGAATGTCATCGGGAATTCTGAGAGGGCAGAAATCACGACATCAGGAATCACGATCTGCGATATCCCGATAGGCACAGGACCGTCTATCATGGGGGATATGTGTCAGGAGATCTCGGAAGTCGGGAATCGAAGAATCAGAGTTTTCGAGCACAAAGAAACCTTGTCATACGGAATCGCGATCCACAATTTCCTGACATGATCTGAACCATTCAGTTTGGAGGATGCGTGTCAGTAGATCCATAAGGGTCAGAGTTCAGAGCGTCGGGGATTTCAAAGGGAAGAAACCCTCGTAGTTTGGAATCGCGATACGTGAAATCCCGACAGGAGAGTTGTGTGGGCCACAGGTGGAACTAGCGGAGAACAGGTGTCAGACCTCTGGGAAGAGTCGGGAATCGGCATATCAAAGTTCCTGAGGACAAGGAACTCAAGACATTTCAAGTCCAGAACCCCGGAGGAAATCGAGACTGTTCATTTAGAGGACACATAGTAGAGATCTGCGCCATCGGAGAAAATCCCGACAAGGAGTCAATCTATCGGCGTTTGGAGTTCATCGGGATATCGGGGATCCCGGTGACAAGTGAATTGTGCACTTTGAAATTTTCGATGTGCGAAACCCCGATCAATGGGGAACAACTGTCCGAATAGCAGAGCTGAGGGAAGAGCCGTAGTGGGAGCCAACTGTCAGCTTGATGGAGAATCGGTGTTCGAGAGATCGGGAAACCTACAGGTAAGTGTTTTACGACATTGGAAACCCCATAGCCCTGACGAGAGGTAGGACTACGGTCCTGGAATCAGTGGTCACATTGGCCAGGGCTTAGCTTGGAGGGCTGAAGCACATCGGGGATCGGAGGATCGGGAGTTCCGGGTACATGTGCACCTCGGCACCGCAAACCCCGAAACCTCGATGAGAATTTGTTGTTGTGGTCATATAGGAGCCGGTCGTGTGGGCCAAAGGCTTAGCCAAGTGGGGTTGAGGCAACAAAGGAGAAATTTGGAGATCAGAGATCGGTGATTCAAGTTGCCAAAACATCATGGGTGTCAAAACCCCGATAAAAGAAACCCCGATAGAAGAATATGACTGTGGTCATATGAATGCAGGTCACGTGGACCAACAGTACGCTAGAAGGGGCTGGTGAAAAAGGGGTGCATCGGAAATTTGTCCCATCGGTGATCGAGGATTCGAGAGGACAGGGACTCTCGACAATGGAAATTCTGAAACCCCGAATCCCGATATTGAATCGGGGATTGGCATTTCGCTAATGCAAGTTTATGGAGATCTCTCATTATTGAGAAATCAACAAAAAACTTTGATTTTTGGTAGTGGGTATGTTACAACACTGTGTGCGCACTTCCTTTAGTGAGTTAGGGCATGCCAATTTTCCCAATTGTATAGTTTTTTCCTTTTGGAAATGAATTTTGGTGCTGCAGTTGAACTAATAGTTGTTTGGCATTGCTGTATTTCTATAACCATTTGCGTGCAATGTTGCGGATGAAATTTCAGTGATAACAAGTGGTACATTACCCTTTAATTGGGGAATATTACTTTAGTAATGTTATTTTATTTATGTCGGTTTGGGTCCATTAGTTAAAATTGTACCTCCTAGTCTCCTATATATACCAAGGAGACATTTTCATTTGGGATCATCTTGTATTCGGAAATTTGTGTGGTGTATAAGGAGGTTTCCCCCTCAAAGAGGATTATTATCTAAAATTCTATCTTTTTCAAGGCGTTGAGTACTTATTCTGATGTTTTTCTATGCTATATTGATATTTGGTTCTTAACATTTGGTATCAGAGCTCAAGGTCTTGAGGTTTCACTGCTACATCTGGGACACCTTGGAATTTTCGCTATAATGTTTTTTCTACGATGTTTCAGAAGGAACCCCTTCAAGGATATTTAGGATATATATCAAGGTACGTTGGGTTATAATTTCATCTCCCGAGGCTTTATACTTTCGGAGATAGAACCTGTGTAAGATAGGGTTCTGGAATCATCCTGAATTTAGTCATCGCGTAATTTTCGTTATGAAATTTTTTCTATAACTTTTCAGACTCTAAAATCTGGAGGATATTCACAGAAAGTATTAAGGTATATTTGATAAAAATTTCATATTTTCGGTCATCTTACATTTGTAGATACACCTTGTGGAATATAGGGTATCTAACTAGTCCTATTGACAGTCTCAAGAAGGTGTTCTAGGTAAAACAATCATAAATTCTTCCTCGAGTATCCAAATTGAGTGAGACAAGTTGCATTAGATAGTGGACAGTCTGTAGTATTTCTGGTACAATTTTTAGAATTGTATATCAATTATTTTGTGTGGGGAACTCTATACAAGTGAGATCTCCTGGAAAGGCCAAAACTCAACAAGTTGTGGGGAAGTTACCATAAATTCCACTTGGCACATCCAATTTTGATCAGACCTATGGAATTGCAGAGAAGAAATATCAGAGAACTACAAAAAATAAATTTTCATAGCCAGAAGTGCCGAAATTTTGGAGATACAATAAAAGAAAGATTGTCTAGTAGAACCACCTCAAAATAAAGGTTTAAAGTGATACTTGGCCAACATGCCACCAAAAAAGAGAACTTCTACACCAAATAAGCCTCCAGAAAGTCCTACTTGGACTCTTGATATCTGTAGGGACATAAATGATTTACAAATGAAGACAATAACAAAATATGAACTTCAAGGGATGATGGATTCAATGGAAGCTAAGTTGGAGGCAATAATGGATACTAAGATGGATGGTTTAAAAAGGGATATCATGGAAGGATTGAAAAATTTCCTAATAGAGAGGACACGTGAAAGTGCAAATGTATCCTTTGAAATTCATGATGAGGACACAAGGAAGATGAATCAAGAATGGAGAAACTCTAACCTTGGGTTGAAGACCAACCACTTTCCTAAGATCGATATGATGAATTTTGATGGCAAGGACCCAATCACATCGATACTTCAGATGGAACAATTCTTTGATCTACATAACGTGCCACATACACAAAAGGTATGAATTGCTTCTTTATATTTAGAACCCAATCAATTTGTGTGGTATCGATGGATTTGTTCTCACAAATCACTCGTCACTTGGACAATTTTCATGAAAGAAAAGATATCACACTATGATGATACAAGGAGCAATACCTTCTTTATCCAATTGATAAATCTCAAGCAAAAGGGTTCAATTACAGAGCACATTGAGAACTTCCAAAGATTGAATATAAAGGTAACATATATTCCATATGAGCACTTGATTGATGTATTCATAGGAACTTTAAGGGATAACATTCAACATGAGGTTCGCCTTTGAGAACCCAAATCATTGGAGAATGCATTTAGGGTGGCAAAAAATGTTGAAAGTAAAAATATGGCTATGGCTACTAGAAGGACCACTCCTAACATATATCGAGAGAATATTGTTCCTTCTTCTAAAACACCTCAACCTACAAGGTCGACACCTCAACAATTGGAGGAAAGAAAAGAAAAAGGTTTATGATTTAATTGTGGAAACAAGTACAGTAAGGGACATAACTGTGGTGAGAATAAATTATTCTACATATATTGTGAAGAGGAATAAGAACAAGAACTAGAACAAAAACCATCTCAAGATGAAAACGTAGAAGCGATTTCTTTTGAAGAGTTGACTCCCACGATATTGTGTAATGCATTGGCTGGAATTAACACTCCTAAAACCCTCAAGAT
The DNA here is from genome assembly GCA_000966675.3 of Picea glauca. Taxonomy (NCBI): domain Eukaryota; kingdom Viridiplantae; phylum Streptophyta; class Pinopsida; order Pinales; family Pinaceae; genus Picea; species Picea glauca. The sequence goes on from JZKD02S0455679.1 coordinate 36,102, forward strand.
CGAAGGATATATCAAAATGAAAAAGGTAATAGTCCTAATTGATTCTGGCAGTACTCATAATTTCATTCAATATAAATTAGCCAAAGCTCTCAATTGCTTTGTATATCCAACACCATAGTTTCAAGTAATGATTGCAGATGGAGGAACTATCAATTGCTCAAGAAAATGTAATAAGATCAATCTTACTATGGGGGAATATGTAATGAATAGTTCAACGAATTCTATACCCATGGGTGGTGCTGATGTCGCACTAGGAATCCAATGGCTACAATCATTAGGAACAATGGATTTTAATTTTCAAGAACTTTTCTTGAAATTTTCATTGGAAGGAAAATAAATTGAGTTAAGAGGTATCACAGGGAAACCTAGTAAGGTGATAAGATCTAATGACATGACAAAATTATTGAAAAAGGGGCATCAAGGTGTAATTGCACAACTATAGTCACTGGATGTTCAAACATCTAAGCCATCTATTCCCCTAGATATCCAAGGGATCATTGATAAGCATTCCAAAGTATTTGAAGATATTCCCAAAGGTCTTCCACCCACTCGAAATCATGATCATGATATTCACCTAATTCCTGGGAGTGTTCCTCCTAACATCAGGTCATACAAATACCCTTATGCTCAGAAGAGTGAAATTGAGCATATGGTTGAAGAAATTTTAGAGGCTGGCATTATTAGACCTAGCCAAAGTTCTTACTCTGCACTGGTGGTAATGGTATTCAAGAAAGATGGCTCATGGCGTATGTTTCTAGATTATAGAGAGCTCAACAAGATCACTTTTAAAGATAAGTTTCAAATTCCTGTCATTGATGAATTGTTAGATTACCTACATGGAGCAATCTATTTCAAAAATTTGGATCTTCGTTCAAGGTATCATCAGATTAGAATGAAGGAAGAAGATATCCCAAAAACAACATTCTGAACTCATGATGGCCATTATGAATTTTTGGTCATGCCTTTTGGCCTTACAAATGCACATTCCACATTCCAAGGGTTGATGAATTCAATTTTCAATCCCTTCCTTCGAAAATTTGTGTTAGTATTTTTTGATGATATACTAATCTATAACAAGTCTTGGGAGGATCATGTGCGACAAGTTGACAATATGCTACAACTACTAAAGGAGCAACAACTATATGCCAAACCATCCAAATTTTTCTTTGGAGTGAAGGAGGTAGAGTATTTGGGTCATATTGTATCTCATGAAGGTGTCAAGGTATACCCTAATAAGATTAAGTCCATGATGGAATGGCCGATTCCCAAAACATTGAAGAATATTAGAGGATTTTTGGGCTTGACAGGTTACTACCGCAAGTTTGTTTGGAACTATGGGAGAATAACAACACCTTTAATGACACTAACTAAGAAGGATGCATTTTCATGGATTCCAGAGGCAACTAAAGCTTTTGAACAACTTAAAGAGGTGATGTTTAAAGCTCCTGTCTTGACCACACTAGAATTCACAAAAACCTTTATTGTGGAATGTGATGCCTCGGGAAATGGCATTGGTGTTGTCCTAATGCAAGAAGGAAGGCCTCTGGATTTTGAAAGTCGGCCACTCAAGGGAAAGGACTTACACAAACCCATTTATAAGAAGGAAATGATGGAAATACTACATGCATTGAATAAATGGCGCCCTTACCTAATAAGTAGGCACTTCAAGGTGAAAATAGATCATGAGAGTCTTAAATAATTATTGGAACACAGACTATCTTCAGAAGAACAACAAATATGGGTGACGAAGATATTGGTTTATGATTTTGAAATCATCTATAAAAAAGGGAAGAAAAATGTTGTGGCAGATGCACTGTCAAGAAAGGATGAAGATGTTGAGGCCTTTCTCTGTGCTATCTCGATCATCCAACCCGATTGGATAATAGAAGCGAGGGATGAATGACAAAAATGTGTGGAATCTCATTCAAAGGTTGTAGTAGGATTCCAGTGCATCAGATACATTTACATGGAAAAATGATTCAATATGGTACAAAGATCGCTTATATTTATGTAAGAAATCATAACTCAAACAAAAGGTACTATTGGAATTGCACACCTCTCCAGTAGGAGGGAACTCAAATTTTTTTAAAACCTACCATAGGGTCAAGAATGATTTTTTTTGGGATGGCCTTAAAACTAATGTTCAAAGGTTTGTAGAAGAATGTTTGGTTTTCCAACAAAAAAAGGTGGAAACAATTAAGACCTCGGGTCTTTTACAACCATTATCCATACCAATTCAACGCTGAGAGGAGATTTCCATGGATTTCATAACAGGGTTACCGAAGTCTGAAGGAAAGAGTGTCATCATGGTGATTGTTGATAGTCTGACCAAGTACACACACTTTTGTGCACTCTCTCATCCCTTCAAAGCCAGTAGAGTTGCCATCACATTCATAGAGACAATTCAAAAACTACATGGAATCCAAAATATTATTGTAAGTGACAAAGATCCTATCTTCACTGGACATTTTTGGACATAATTATTTTCTTGTTTGGGTACTCAATTGGCTCTGATCAGGGGATCAAATTTTGCTCAAAAATTCAAAGTACTTGGAATCACTTAAAATTGAACGAGAGCGTAGGCCTCGTCGTTGCGAACCCAACGCAACTCGTTTCTTTTCAAATGGATGTCGGGAGCGAGAGATATCGCGATCTGTTCGAATCGTCAAACAGGTAAAAAAAAGGGGAACACTGACTGTGCAGTCTGTACGGATGCTGATGTGGCACGACCGTACACTGATGTGGCAGAGATCATACGTCCAGGTGGTAGGTGATGACGTGGCCTTCATTTATTGGCAGACAATTGGCATATGAGCATTTGACACGTGTCATTTTGGTGGCTAATGGTATGTTGACACATGGCCCAATCCGTGGCCGCCACGTGTCACTTGTTTGGTTTAAAAGTTTTGTCATTGGCAGACGACCCCACGACCTCTGGGAAGGGTAAACGACTTGGCAAGGAGCCTCCAACCAACGTGCCACCATGCATTGTTTAATATATATGTGGTCCGAATTATATTTCAATTTGAATGTATGTGTGGTTTGGGGCCGCGACCGGGCCGGGGCTTAGCCCTAGCCCTTGGTCGCACGCCATTTCATATATGACCACATCTATGTTACATAGTGCACGCATGCAGTTGAAATATGGTTCAAACGGTTGTGTAATTAAACCTACCCACCACTTGTTACTATATTATTCGCCTATGGATGGAGCCCCATTTTTAAAACGTGCGTGGTGACATGACCATATGACTTCAGCCTTGGCGGTTAGGGGCTGGCGCGCCCATAACCGTCCTACAGTTCACACCATTTGAACGGTTGCATTCGGTGCCGGGTTTTCACGCTTTAAATTGCGTGTGTGCTAGGTTGAATGAACAAGGATGCAATTTGTAGATGCAGAGACAACAAGCTTGAAGGAGGGACTTCCAAGAAGCCTAACTTCTTCATTTTTTGGCCAAACGAGGTGCCGAAAAAGCCCAGCTAGGGGTTTTTGGACGCTCTGAAACCATTGGAGCAGTCTTTTGGTAAATTTGAGCATTGTAAAGCACGTTTTTGAGCACTTTAATAAATTAATAATAATGATCCATTGGAAGCTAGACCAGGAGATGTAGCCCAAGAGAGGGGTGAACTCCTTTATCATTTGCTGTGTTTATGTGCTTATGTTCATTGATTATGATGCTGTTTATTTGTGTCTTAAATGAGTAAATTCTATTAATGATGTGTTGCAAAGTTGATCCATTTGCAACACATAAACTTTACTTGCAAATATTTTCAAGATTTCAAGTCTTCTTCATTTTTAGATCAGGCTCATACCTCATCCTATCATCCTCAATATGATGGAAAAACTGAGATAATGAACAAATGTCTGGAAGGCTGCCTTTGTTTCTTTGTCTCTGATAAACAAACACAATGTTTCAAATGGTTACCCTTGGAAAAATGGTGGTATAACACTTTCTTTCATACTGCAACAAAAATGACACCATTTATGGCACTCTATGGATACCACCCTCCTTCCACTACTTCTTCTCTAAAATAAAAATCTAAGGTTCAAGCAGTGGAAGATCACATCGAGCATCAACAACAAGTTCTCCAAATCTTAAAGGACAGCCTGACCATGGCACAAAATCACATGAAACAACAAGCATATTGACATCGTAGTGAAAGAAGTTTTGAAGTAGGGGATTAGGTGTTTTTAAGACTACAACCATACAAACAGATGTCCCTCAAGCAAGCCAAGAAGGACAATAAATTATCACCAAAGTACTATGGCCCTTATAAGGTGTTGCAAAAGATTGGTAATATGACATACAAATTGGAGTTGCCTACATTCTCACCCCAATTTTCCATGTTTCATGCTTGAAGAAGGTTATAGGTGACAATATCCTAGTTCAAACTATATTTCCATAAGTTGACAAGGAAGGAAAAATCATATTGGAGCCTGAAGCCATCACTGACACAAGAATTCGCCAGTTAAGGAATAGATCCATTTCAGAGTATCTCATTAAGTAGAGGAAACTTCCTACTGAAGATTCCACTTGGGAAGATGAGTCTTTTATACATAAGCATCCAGAATTACTCAAGATTTGTGCACAACACTTGTCTCAAGCGGAGGGGCATGTTAATCCATAAATAGTGGCACATTACGCCTTAATTGGGGAATATTACATTAGTATTGTTATTTTATTTATGTCGGCTTGGGTCCATTAGTTGTAATTGTACCTCCTAGTCTCCTATATATACCAAGGAGACATTTTCATTTGGAATCATCTTGTATTTGTAAATTTGTGTGGTGTATAAGGAGGTTTCCCTCTCAAAGAGGCTTATTATCTGAAATTATATATTTTTCAAGGTGTTGAGTACTTATTCTAAGGTTTTTCTATGCTATCTTGATATTTGGTTCTTAACAGTTGTCACTATAGGGCATGTGAAAATGCTAGTTAATGCTAGTATCCAAGATCCATATTTACAACCTATAGTTGAACATAAAAAAATTCCTTTGGTTGATAGTGTTCCCGTTAAGAAGGGAAAATATGTTGGTTCATTCTCTTTCACATCTATATATTCGGTTTTTTTGTTCAGTCTATTACTAATCAGTGGAATATGGCTGGCTACTACAACAATGAATGATAGAGTTTGTGAATTTAATGGAATGGTTTGTTGGGTTGTTATATTCTTTGCAGTGAAAATCTAATCGAGGTGAATCAAATGATGGTCGAAGTCGAGGTAGATCGACAACATCGAGAGCGTCGAAAACAAGTCGAAGTCGAGGTAGTCAAAGGTCAAGGAAGTCAACCGGGTAAAGTCGAAGTCGAAGATATCAACGACAAGTCAACCAACAAGAGGTCGAAGTGCGGGCGTGAGATGACCGACTAGAGACCGAATGAAAGTTGACTGGTAAACCTGACTTGAAGTCAATTGTAACCGAATCTCGATATTTGTGGGATTTGTAGCCAATGATATGCATGGATCTGTAACCGTTTTTGGGTGCCAATATTTAGGGTTTTTCCTATTGTAAAGCCTATAAAGAGGTGTGTTGTAAGGCTATAAAGGATGTTGTTGTAAGGTGATCATAGAATGCACTTTTGCAGGTTAATGCATGTGTAAGTTTAGGTTGTTGGTCATGCATATGTAAGCCGAATTGGCTATAGGGTTTTTCTTGCCTATGCAAGAGGGTATGATGTCGATTGTGTCTTAGGTGTGGACCAAGGTTAGACATGTAACCTTTTATTTTTATTGAATACGACAACAAGAGAGTAGAATGCTCAAAGAAATGTTGGTTTTCCTGGTTAAGGGTTTCTAGGGTAAAATCTCGGTGTACTATGTGATTGCTTGTGTCATTTTATTTATTGATTAAATTATTCTTCTCATTTGCTAGGATTAGAGTGGAAGTGTCTTGCATTTCCTGTCATGTGGTATCATAGCTTATGTATTCCTTGACAAGTGAAATATCATAGCAGTGTAATGCTTTAGCGAGTATTTCAGATATTGATTTGTCAATATTGAATCTGAGGACTATACCCTAGGTACAATAAGAGTTCTAAGTCATAATTTTTTTTAACAAATGTGGTAAAGAGTGGAGAGCAGTTCTAGAATAGATATAGAAAGATTCAATGGCAAAAATTTTGAGCTTTGGAAGCTTAAAATGGAATATCTTCTTGTGGATCAAGAACAATGGACAACGGTCTGTCTAGGTACCCAACCGACAGGCATGTAGATGGAAGAATGGGAGAAACTCAAAAGAAAAGAAATAAGTACAATACGACTTTGTCTTGAAGATTTAATGTTTTTGAATGTCTCGGGTGAAGATTCGGCCAAGAAACTATGGGACAAGTTGGGAAGCTTATACTAGTTGAAATATCTAGTAAATAAGTTGTTTCTCAGAAAGAAAATGTATCTTATGAGGATGAGTGATGAAAGTTCGGTGACTAATAATTTAAATGTGTTTAACCCCATGTTAAGCCAATTATCGTCTGTGGATATAAATATCACTGATGAGGAGAAATGTATCATCCTATTATGTTCTTTTCCAGACTCCCATGATAGCTTAGTTGTGGCTATTGGGAGTAATACAAACACACTAGAGCTAGAGGACGTGGATGATTCTATGCTGTTAGAAGAAATGAGAAGAAAGAACATGGAAGAATCAACCAAAGATGCTCTGGTAGTGAGAGGTCGATCGATAGACATAGATAAAGCCATATTATCTGGTAGAAAGTTCAAGTTGAAGGGAAGATATAAATCCCTGGCTCGGTCGACGCAAATATGTTGGAAATCCAGTAAAGATGGGCATTATAAAAAGGAATGTAAGTAGAAGGAAACAAAATGAAGTGTTGGATTCGACGATAAGAAGTCGACTAAGAGAAAGAAGACCTAGGATAAGGGAGGTGATGTGTACCTGACATCAAATAGTGCAAGTGGGTGTTCAAGAAGAAGATGAATTCCACAGGATGAGTCAAAAAGTTCAAAGCTTGACTGGTAGCGAAATGATATTTCCAAGTTGAGGGATTCAACTTCGGTGAGATTTTTTCCCCTGTTGCAAAACTAACTTCCATTAGAGTATTAATGTCTCTAACTGCAACATTCAATATGGAGATATAATATATGGATGTGAAGAAAACGTTCCTACATGGGGACACGAAAGAAAAAATCTACATGAAACAACCTGAAGGATTTGTAGTAAAGGGAAAACAAGAGTTGGTGTGTAAACTTGAAAGATCCCTTTATGGTCTAAAGAAATCATGAAGGTTGTGTTACCATAAGTTTGACACCTACATCCTTAGTTTGGGATTTGTGAGAAGAAAATATGATCACTATATATATTCCAAGGAAGAAGGTGGGAATTTCATATATGTAGCTTTGTATGTCGATGACATGTTGTTGATTGGAAACAACATGGATGCAATAAAGGAGGTGAAGAAACAATTATCCTCCAAGTTCAACATGAAGGATATCAGTGCCACTGACTTCATTATGGGAATGGAGATTAAGAAATATCAAGTTGCTATAAAGCTCTGGTTGAATCAAACGAAGTATATTGAAACAATTTTGAAACGATTCAACATGCAATATTGCAAACCAGTAAAGGTGCCAATTTTAGTGGGAGAAAGGATTATTGCTGAACAATGTCCAAAGACACGGGAAGAAATAAAGGACATGACATGTGTTCCCTATGGAATTTTTGTTGGTTTTATAATGTATGCGATGGTATGCACTTGACCAGACATTGCCCACATGGTGGGAGTGTTGAGAAGGTACATGTTGACACCTGGAAAGGAGCACTGGACAATTGTCAAGAGAATATTCAAGTATTTGTGTGGCACAAAGGACTATGCTATATGCTACCAAGGAAAACCTGGAGGTGATAGTGGTAAATTAGTTGTACATGGTTTTTTTGATGCTGACTGGGCTAGAGATATGGATCAACGAAGGTTGACTAACGTATATGTATTCAAGATGTTCGGTCGAGCAATAAGCTGAATGAGTAAGAAACATGTGGTCATAGCCTTGTTGACAACAAAATATGAATACATAGAGGCCACTCATGGAATAAAAGACGTGGTATGGCTTTACAGGTTGTGTTCAGGTATCAAGTTTGAGCAGAGAGCTATGAAGGTAAGTTCTGAGAGTCAAAGCATAATATTTTTGGAAAAGAACCTTTCTTATCATTCAAAGACCAAGAAAAATTATGTACAATACCATTTCACAAGAAATATGGTGGAAATTAACAAGGTACTACTGGAGAAGTACACACGTTGGGAAACATAACAAACTCGTTGACCAAGTCCATGAGTGTTGTGAATTTCTCTTGGTGCAGAGAGGTAATGGGCATTGCTTCCCTGGGTCTATGAGCAAAAGTTCAGGAATCTCCTGTTTCAACAAAGAAGAAAAAAAGTGGGAGAATATTGGGTTGTTATATTCTTTGTAGTGAAATTCTAGTCGAGGTGAATCGACTGATGGTCGAAGTCGAGGTAGATCGACAACATCGAAAACAAGTTGAATTTGGGGTAGTCGAAGGTCGAGGAAGTCGATCGGGCAAAGTCGAAGTCAAAGATATCGACAACAAATTAACCAACAAGAGGTTAAAGTGTGGGCGTGAGACGAACAAATAGAGATCAAATGAAGATTGAATGGTAAACCCGACTTGAAGTCGACTGTAACAAAATTGGAGGATTTGTGGGATTTGTAGCCAATGATATGCATGGATATGTAACTGTTTTTGGTCGCCAATATTTAGGGTTTTTCCTGTTGTAAAGCCTATAAAGATGCATGTTGTAAGGCTGTAAAGTTTGTTGTTGTAAGGTGATCATAGAATTCACTTTTTCAGGTTAATGCATGTATAAGTGTAGGTTGTTGGTCATGCATATGTAAGCCGAATTGGCTACAAGGTTGTTCTTGCATGTGCAAGAGGGTATGATGTCAATTCTGTCTTAGGTGTGGACCAAGGTTAGACATGCAACCTTTTATTTTTATTGAATAATACAAAAAGAGAGAAGAATGCTCAAAAGAATGCTGGTTTTACCAGTTAAGGGTTTCCAGGGTAAAATATCGATGTACTGTGTGATTGATTGTGTCATTTTCTTTCGTGATTAATTTCTTCTTCTCTTCTTCTAGGATTAGAGTGGAAGTGTCCTGCATTTCCTGTCATGGTTAAATTGGTCAGAAGTGTTGTTTCAATCTTCATTATGGTTGTGATGAGTCAAGTGTTCGTTATCCAAGAAATGTGGATGGATGACACTGGACAATTGAGGTGAAAGCATTCTCACTTAATTTATGAATAATCCAAATTTTTGGAGGTCCAATTTTTTTTTTTTCAGTTGAGAGGTGTGATCCAAGAAGATCCAAAATGCTCAAAGAGGTCCAAGAGGATCCAAAATGATCAAAAATGTATTTTCTCAAATGCTATTAAAATTGACTCATTACATAGAGCTCGGAGATAGCTTTCCAACGACGCAAAAATCGCCTCAAATAGAGTTAGTATGAAGAAGTTATGTCCGATCAAAGTTTTGGTCAAACATATCAAAAGTCAAAGGGGGTTCCACATGGCACCATTGGAAGGGTGACATGTGGCACATCTATACAGGTCTGTACAAATGATAGATGACATCATGATGATGTCAACAAGATGACATGGAAACACGAGAGGCTGCCACATGTCACTCATTTTTGGCATTTTCAGGTCCCCATGTGGACCAATAAAAAGTGCCACATGTCATCCATATAGATGATGTGGAATTTGTACAGTGATGTTGAATCCAGGTGGTCGGTATAGTTGGAAGCCAAGTGGCAGATATATACATGTACAAGAGGTAGGTGATGTGGCAAGGTGCTGATGTAGGAAACATGTGGACCAATCAAAGAGTGCCACATAACACTCTCTGATTGGCCAATAATGGCTAAGTGAGAATAAAATTTGTTGGGGGTCAAATGGAATAGAACCCTCGACCTCCCGTGGAATCCATAGAATATTCCTTAGTCTTAACCAAAATCCGCTAACCACTTTTCCATGTTTAGAACTTGTTATAACAAGTCCATAACTAATTATTTAAAGTTATATTTGTGTAACAATATGCCACAGGGGGAGGCCATAGGGTTTGAACCCGTGACCTCCTCCCTAATGCCTGCCAACAACTTAACCATAGTATTCTACCAAATCACCACAAGTGGTGTTTGTTATAACAATCAAAGAATAATTATTTTAAAGTGTAATGAATGTGCTCGAGAATAAAGGGGTCGATTTGGCCGACCTAAGACTATTTAATGGGCACAAAAATCAATGTTGAGGACATGGAAATGAATACCAAAGAGAGGGTTTGCATATAATTTCATGCCAAGTTCATAATTTTACCTTGTTTTGCATGCAAGAGGTGTCCCTCTTTTGGGTTTGTCTTGTTTTGAATGCCATATAGTTTTTTGAGGAAAGTATAGCGTGTTTATACTCGTTTTTCTCAGCATTTCGAGAGAAATATGATGGTGATGTATAATTTATGTAAAAATACTATGTATGAAAATTATTACTCCAATTTGTCATGTATGAGACCCATAGTCTCGTTATGCGTGTGAAAAGGTGTCTTTAAGCACCAATTCAGAACATAGTCGAGTTTATACTCAATTTTCTCAGAATTTTGTGAGGAATTCAATAATGACCTCTATTTCTAGGATTGAGTAACAAAATTGAAGAGTGACTTCAAATTTGGAATTGTAAGCCCTTTTATTGTAATTTGGCAATTGGGCATTAATAGAGCAGTCTATTTCTCTCTATTTTGGCACTTATTATTTCCGCTAGTTATATTTATTAGTTAATGAAGTTTATGAATAAAAAGTGTTTTCACATGATGTTTTGAAAATATTCAAGTTGATCTTCAATTTGTCGAATCTGGTCGGATGTTTATGTGTATTTATGAACCAATTGACATCTAAGTGTTTTTGGGATGAATTGGTATCAACGTTTTTGTTGATATTTCATATCCAATTGGTATCAGAACTCATTTGGTATTTTCAAATCAATTAGGAAAACACATGACTAATTCATGAATCATAACTAGATCAATGAGTATACTAAACTCGATCATCTCATGAACTTCCATGATTTCTTTAGCAATATATCCATGTCTAATCCTAGAGAAAGAATGACTTTCCACACCTCATATCCTGCAAACAATTCCTTCAAAATAAATTCATTTCTTAACCTCTTTTGTTGGACATGGTGTAGGGGTCTATCAGGTGTATTTGCAAGTGATCTAATAAAATACACAAGTACCCATCATATATTAGTTGTAGACAACTCATCATATACTATATGTATGATTTTTTTTTATCCATCCTTGGACTTCAACTTCCACTGATGACAGTAGCAGGTTTGGGCATCTACTCAACAATCAAATTATAGATAGGTTGTCTTACCCCTTTGCAACAATTATGTCCCATGTGGGAACAATTTCCCACATTGCCTCTATTAGATTATGTAGATATCCATTTTGTTAGAAAAAATCAAAATTAGATGCTTTATTTAGGGCATGTTGAATAGGTATCTGATATTTAGATCACACATCTTCGACAATATTATCCCCACTATAGGTGACAATATGAATACCTATGTATCCATTACTTATTATATACCATTAAGGGTTCTAGGCTCAGAATTCACCATGTTATCACTACATTCCCTTCTATCTCATGCCTCCCATTTATTAATCAACTATGGACGATATTTATTATTATTATGCCCGATCTTCTTGTAGTTCCCATAATGAGGTTGAAAATGCCACAAACAATTTCTTGTGATATACTCCACTTCAATAATATTGTAACATTGTAGTGGAGAATGATTCACATAATTCCATGGACTTCTATTATATTAATTCTAGTTTGCAATAGTTCTATAGATAAGAATCCATTTTTATTAGTTCTATTGAGAATAACTTAATTGCATAATTCTTCTCAAGCCACTCGATGAATGTGAATAATGCATAACAATTCTCTATACAATGAGTGTTGATCCTACAAAATTTTCAATGAAAAATTGATATAATGCTACTATGTTTATGTAGTAGTAGGTAATGGTGGGGACCATGACCAATAATTTGGCATATTTCAAAAATCCCAACATTTGCCTTTCTAACAAATAGGCTAGCCATAGTATTGATATGTCTATGAAATATGGGGTAATAATTCCACATATGGCCTTCTATCTTACATAGAATGCACCACACCACCTCCTTGTATTTCTACTTTCCTTTTTCTAATTATTGGATTTACATAGATAAAGCTCTTAACTGATACTGAAATTAAGCTAATCCTAGATCTAACCCTCAATTGGTTTCTTTGGAAAATTCATTGATGGACTCTAGGTGCATTTCAAACTCTATGTCTTATTGTTATGTATTCAATCATTGTTGCAACAACAACATCCATGCGTGAGGTAATGGTCCAAAAATGAGCCACTCCTTATGTTTCACCTCCTACATTGTCTAACTTATGTAGTTCATCAAATCTTAGAACTATTGGCTATAATCCCAATTTCTTTCCCCAGCCTTTCACCTAATTTCCTTTAACTCCATGATACTTGTTGCTCCAACTTCATCTTTTGAAATTATTTCACAAAATCAGCCTACAACTGAACCAAACTCACCCACGTTGAGTGGTAGCATTCTACTTGTATTTCATGTACCACTATAGTTCTCTTCCCTATAAAGTAGTTTGAAAATCCACCAAATGGATGATCTTTGTTGTCCTCTATGCATTCTAGAGTTTTTCACAGAGGAACAAATGTTTCTATGCGTCTTTATCACCTTTTCCATGACATAGAGGAAGCTACAAAGAAAATTCATAAAATATTCATTTGGTCATGTTGTCATCCCTATTTGGTAATTTCGAACCAACAAAAATTCTAGTGGTAATGACTATTGTACTATCATAGTATCTCCTACAACTACACTCATAGAATTGGACAATACTAAGGAAAAAATTTAATTTCCTCCAACAATCACACTTATACTATTTAAATCCATTATAATAGGCATACTCTGACTACTAATTACACACATGCATGCACACACACATACACACATGCACACACATACACATACACACATGCACACACAAACACTTTGCACAATAATGGTCACTGGATTCTAACAAAGTTCAACATGCATAGGGGGTAGGACATATGATGAAATAACAACACTATAATTTCATTATACCTCCTGAACTACACAAATATGTATATGGTTAGAATATCAGAATGAAATATACTCAAATGCATCTTCCACGGATTCTGCAGTGACTTTTGGGTCAATAAGCTCAAACAACATCTATATGTATGTAGTATGTGCATCTGCATCCTCTGTGTCATCATGCATATGCCATCTCAATTCTTTAGAATTTTCTTCCAACTTTGTGAACTCCTAAATTCTTTGCATCAACACACTTTCACTTTCTTGATGTTCTCTTTTTTAAATAGCTAAAGCTCATTTATGCACTTCTCTCATCCTTTTCATTGTTCCACATTATGAATACATCTTAGAATACTTTCTTCTCATTAAAGATTCTTTCCCAAATAATATCTTTTCCATTTCTTCCTATCACCAACTTTCTATGAGCTTTGTGTGCTTTTGATATTTCTTATGTGGTTAACTTTCAATACCCATTGCCTTTACCATCATTGAAATTTCCAACAACTTATGAAACATACTCCACCATCAAATCCTCCTAGTGTTCTATCCTTCCATGTAGGTTTTATGCTTCCATCTCAATGGGGTTTAGAAACATACCCCACTCCACCATCGACATTTTTATCCACATAGGCATTTCCTCAATCAATCTTTTGTGTGGTCCTTTCTTGAAAAATTATATCACCTTAGTTAAATACTTATGAAATTCTACCACAAACTCTAACACATAACCTTTTACAATGCCTTTAAACTAGAAATCAATGGGTCATGGTCATATTGCTGTATATTTATCACATCCTTAGCAATATGCTCAACTCTTATACATTGAAGCCAATGTTGATTCTCCTCCACAAGTATTTACAACCATTCGTGAAACGTTACAGGGAATTCAACCCATAAAATCTCATGTAGACACTTAAAACAAGTGTGTATCATTAAATTTTGCAGCAACTTCACCTCAATATGCACTTTCTTGGCATTCAAATTCATGAATTCTTATTTCTATCAAATATTAAATCTTGGCCTTCGCCGACCTCCACTGTATCTCAACTACTTTTCATTTGTGAAAGTACTAGCAATAAAACCGTGTTGTTGGCTCTATGATAGACCTAACTCCGTAGAAGGTGTTGAACAAATCTCTGTAGTAGTCTAGTATGTTGGCATAATCAACCTTCCAAAAAAACAAGGTCTCACCTAAGGCATGTTTGATAGTCACTAATCAAGTGATGTGAAAAGTATTAAAGATTTAATGGAGGTGCATAATCCATTAGTTAATCTTTAATTACATTTATTCGAGCTAACACAACTTAAAGCATCATAATAAATACAACAATGTAAACATCATCAAGATACATCACAAAAAACATACACATGAACATGATAACCTTTCATTGTATTAACATAACAAGTATTACATTTCATAGAAATAACAAACTACACATCTACCATGACCAAAACTAACACCCTAACACAATCCTCTCATAACTAACTCAACATAATAACATAATTAAATTTACATAATCAAATATATAGGAGAATGAGGAAGTTACATAATGTTGCCCAATATACTAGAGAATCTACTAGTTGTAATCCACTCATACAAAGGGTGTACACCTTTAACAAAATCCATAGAATACACAAAGTGTTTATGAGCCAACTCCTTAGACTCAACATACAGTCATGAAGTTTTTCATACTCAACTTTCTATAATTTTACATACTCAGGCTTCTACAACTTCATGTCTTCTGCAAATTTATCTTTTACTAAACACAACTTTGTATTAATACTTAGTCAAAACTTCCACAACGATTCCTCTCAAAATGTTTTAATAACTTAATGCTATGTGCCAATAACTTTATAAACACATATTGAAAATTATAATAGAAATCGAAATAACATTTTTAGGCAATTAAACTTTTACTTTTATTTAAAACCTTTATGAAAAGTTGAATTAACACATATATAACAATGTTATTCTGAAATTTATATATAAGAACACAAAAAATTATTTTTCAAATTATATAATATATTGACCATAGAATCTTCACAAAGAACCACAAATCATTATGACCTTTTCCGTTTTTATGAACGTACTTTTTGGTTTTAAATTTTAATAAACAAAGGAATTAGGTGCAAAACAACTAGTCCTTGTCTTCAAATTAAATTAAATATTATGTTAAATAAAAAAAACTCAAATTTGAAAATTCATCAATTTGTTTTTT
>JZKD02S0455679.1:74135-92061 GCA_000966675.3 Picea glauca
ACTCATTGATCCATCTTCATCTATGCATTCTCATCAAGGACAATACATATTATATTACACAAATCATCAATCAATCAATCCTTTGACATCAATCAATCACTTGACATCAATCAATCAAACCATTGGCATCAATGACAACATGATCCAACAATTCGATCGCTGTTGAAGATCGCTGATGTGGAGTGTGCCCAGTTCGTTGTTGTGGAGTGTGCCCATATCACTGATATGAAGTGTGCCCAGATTGTTGTTGTTGTTGCAGATTGAATCATTGTCTGGTTCGTCCACCTTGAAGACATGTTAGTCAATAGGGAAGGTGCACATGCTCGAGCGTTAGAGATAGTCTAGATCGTAATTGAAGGTGCGACAAATCTCTAAAAAGATCAGATCATTATTGTTGTTGGAGATTGTTGTTGTCCACACACTAGTTCGTTGTTGTCCACATTGCCATGAAATTCAAATGCCATCATGTTGAGCAACTTCCCATCATATTGAGGGATTGCCCAATCCTTTGAGAACTGCCCAATTTCACACCAGAGAACTGAGGCTAGGTTCCCCAAATTCACTTGATCCAAATAAATATGTTGTTAAGAAGATCAAGAAGGTGGAAAAGTTGTTGACGCTCGTAGACACAACTTGATGATGGACATATATGAGTAAAAAGACCGAAGACAGATTTCGTCTGTAGGTCACCCAAAGGGTGTATCCGATCCAACTTGGAAATGCTTCACAGCGATGCCATCAATGCGTGGGAGACGTAAGACTGCCAGGAAAGATGAGCTCTTGGAATGATGATCAAAAGGATTGCAAGCAAGGTCGCAGACATTGCACTAGAGATTTGATTGTGAATGTGGTCGCTGGATAGAAAGTGGATTGGATTCATCATTTGGTGTTCTCAGAGTCTTTAGATGAGGGAGTCAACCAATTTTTCTACTACGTGAGGCTACCAGTGCTTGAATCCAGGCGGAGCGGTTCAATTATCTTGTGAGCAACAAATCCAAAGAGTAACAACAACGATAACGACGTGGTTGTTTCCCGGATGGAGATGAGATGTAGGAAATAGCCGGAGCATGAATGGACGCAAGAATATGAAGCGCACATGAGTTGACTTCAATAGAAGTTTGTCATTCCGTTTATAGTCGACTGACACATGAAGTTGTGTTGCTCAAGATGTGTTGTTTAGAGGATTTCCACGACATATTGGAGTTAATCTATTTAGGTTTTTTGACACTCACACTTGAAGAAGCTTTCATGTCATGTTGCAGGTTTCCTTTTGTCCAGATAAAAAGAGAGGCGGTGTCCAATCTGGTGAAATTGTTGCATCCATGATGAATCAGTGATTGAGATGGGCAGTCCTGGTTATGATTTCATTGAGTTTGATGATCGGCGGGATGTTGTAAATATTATTCGTACTATTAATTGGTATGAATTTGTGTCGTGTTTGCATGATCAGATTTAGGTTCCCCTATTTCTCTCTTTCTCTATATTTTCCCCATGGAGGAATGGTGTTGTTGGTAGTGGTGGCAATGGATGGCGAGCATGGCATCTCCAAAGGAAAAACAATGGGAAGGTGAAACCAAGGATGAGAGAGGTGATGGTAAATGGCAGCAACGATAATGGTAGATAATGGTAGTTGTCATGTGAACATTTATTTTAATGGAGTTGTAAAAATTTTGATTTTTCATGTAGTTGGGCACATGGATGTAAGACCTTGTTAGGCATGCATACCCCTATTATTCAACTGGTTAAGTCTAGACGTAGACTTAGGTGGTAGGGGGTGTTAAAGTTTATGCTATTATTAGGTTACTTTCAATTTACTAGATAACAATAGCATAGACAGGATCACTGAGAGAAACACAATCACAAGAGTACACAAGCATTTATCCTGGGAAACCCTCAAGGGAAGAAAACCCAACAAAACTTCCTTAATATAGATAACCAATACAATGCCAAGATAATGAACCAGACAACAGAGAATATCCAACACTGAGCAACATGCCTCTCTCTCTTCCTTCTTCCAGCAACCGACAACTGCAACTTCCTTCAAAACTTGCGCACTAGATGAGTGAGTTGAGTGTGTGTTCAAATGAGGTGATGGCCTCTCTTATTTATACAATTCTAGCACATGTGGAAGTGTCTCTTTACTGGCAGGGCTGAATTCTTCTTCTGGGTGGTTATAACCACCTTTAATATATTCTGGGGCCGACTTATTATTTAGCTTATTACAATTAGGGTTTGACCAATCCGCAAAAGGGGATTTGGTCAATTACAATGACCGACATGATCAATCCACAAAAGGGGATTGATCTAATCAATAATAAATATATTTATCTTTATCCATAAAAGGGGATAAGAATATTCTTTGCAGTTACACAATATTTTAACGCTCCCTCTTAACAAGAAGGATATTCTTTATCTTTTGACAGGTCACCAGATGTCAACATCAACTAGGTAGCGACATCCACTGGATAGCATCATCAACTGGGAAACATCATCAACTAGGCAAAATCATCGACTGGATAAAATGAGGCATCAATATCTTCCACTTGGTCATCTGGCATCATGATCACTGACTGACATAGACAGGTCACCAGATGTCAACATCAACTAGGTAGCGACATCCACTGGATAGCATCATCAACTGGGCAACATCATCAACTGGGAAACATCATCGACTGGATAACATGAAGCATCAATATCTTCCACTTGGTCATCTGGCATCATGATCACTGACTGACATATCTATAAATCATCAGAAGTTTTGTTCTCTTTATCTTAGCGCAGAAGATACTCTTTCTTTCTTTTGTCTTCACGCGGAAGATACTTCTTTCTTATCTTCACACAGAAGATGTCCTATGAGTTTTTTCATTCCTTTTATGTTCTCCCTTCTCTTGTAGTCATCTATCTCACCCATCCACTGGGGAGGACTACTACCATAGCTTCACTCCTAGTCATCCCACATGAACTAGAGAAGCTAAGATGCTAGCTTGGGCAAGGCTAGACTCCCTTTCCATGATCCGTGCAGGATCACAACACAAACCTCAATAGCCAACTAACCATTTCACATGGTCAAGGTTTGTGTTCCAGGCTACTCAATCCTTGGCTAGAGGAGAGTATCTTCCCACTGCCCCTTGGATAAACATCCACATTCCTCTCTATGAGGGTGGTCACACCCCTCTCTACAAGGGTATTCTAGCATGTCCCTAGAGTATCCAAAACTCAACACTTGGACATAGGCCAACCTTGGCAAATTTCTCATTCCCCTTCTCTACGAAGGTCTACCTATGGGATTTTTCTTTCCTTCTTTATGAATGTCTTTTCTCTTTCTCCTTCTCTACGAAGGTCTAGCTATGGGATAAAAAAAATAAAAAAATCTCTTGTGGTTCAAAATATTTCCATGGTATAATACCATGCTACCCATCTGCTGGGCACCATCCATCTACTGGATAGATTTCATCTTGATCAAAATATCTGGGCACCATCCATCTTCTTTTCTAACTGCATCAAATCACGATCCTTCATTTCAAACTCGGAGACATGGCTCCCTCTTCCACCAAGCTAATAGCTTCTAGTCATCATCCTTGAAGTTTTCTTCTGTAATATCCTGGGTGCCTTCTTGAGTTCAAATATTTCTTTCTTTCTGTCTTCATACTGGATCAACCTGCTCCCTCTACATCTATAAGAACGGTACTGGAGCAACCTGTAGTTACCTGCATCTCATCCACTATATCTAAGTATCCATATTTTTCTTCATCTTGAATATTTTTGTTTTGCATCTTTAGGAGCCTCCTACTCCTATATGAATATCGAATATTGTCTGGTCTTCACTGACTATCACCATACCATATGTCCTTGTCGTGTTGTCTAACTTCTGCAATTCACGACATAAGTTCTTTGTTCCAAGACTTGTAAACTTACTTACATTATGCTTTCTTTGTCACTCTCATGAGTGATCATACATGAAATAAATATGTTATCTCTTTATTCATCCTCTTCTTTGATACTTCCTTCATAAGTCTGCATAGACACTGAAGTAAAACGAGGTTAATTAACATTCTCACAAAAATCTAACTCATAATGATAAAGTATTGAGGTAAACAAGATACTAGAAATAAACATGAATACTTATCTTTTGATTTTGTGTGGGGAGGCTCCACAGACTCCACCATTTGCTATCTTTCTTCAAATCAACTATCTTCAACTTAAAGTACAAAATCCTTAATTTCTGCTAAAGCTTTCTTTGAGGGAGGAGATTCCTCTTCCTCTGCCGCATGTGCTTGATGCTTTCTTTTCCCTTTTCCTTGAGGACAGTCATAGGAAAAGTGTCCCAACTTTTGAAAATTGTAGCATCTGATCTTTGAAACATCTTTCTTCTTGTTTGGAACTCTTACGGAGTTAGCTTCTTTATTGTTCCTTCTGAAGGAACTTCTTTTGTTATTTTGAACTGTAAGAGCTTCCTCTTCATCAACAATTAATCTCTTCTGTTGGTTTGCAAATCTATATTCTTAGTGTGTGCAATCTTCCCATAACTTATCAAACTTGGGTAACTTGCTTCTTGCACACACTCCTTGTACAAAAGGAATCCAAAATGTTGGAAACCCATTTAGGGTTGTGGTTACAAGATCCTTGTCACTAATGACATCTCCAATAGCTGCAAGGTGATCTTTGATCTGAGAAACTCTCATAAGGTAGGATGTGACAGATTCTGAGTTGTCTATCTTCATATTATGAAGCTAATTTCTTAAGGTAAGATTCCAGCTAATGTCTTTGCTTTCATATAACCTGCTGAGTGCTTCATACATTTGCCTTGCTATCTGTAGTTCAAATATATGAGGGATCAAGTGATCCTTCACTGAATCTGACACAATTCTCTTTGCTTTCTTTTCATTCTTCTTATGCTTGGTCTTTTGCTCTTCTTCATATGGTTCTGGTACACCTACTGTAACATGTTCTAGGAGATCATTCTTGTATAGAATCATCTGCAACCTATGCTTCCAAAATCTGAAGTTTCTAGATCCTTCCATCCTGTCTTCTACCCTCATGTTGGTAGCCATTGTTTCTTGCAGTATAAACTTTAGCCCTTCGAGCTATAGAAATAATAAAAAAACAAATTTCTTGTATCTGAAAACTGAACTCACCGAAATATGCGCTGGACTGAGGTGAGTATGCTGGTATAGTCAGATTTCTGAAAATCCAAATTTTACCCCTTCAAACTTGATTTGCGGATTTCTGGACTGGTGCTTCTGGTTTTCTAGTACTTTTGGTACTTCTGGTACTTCTGGTACTCTAGTTTTCTTGTACTTCTGGTACTTTGTGAAAAGTAGGGTTTTACTTTCAGGGAGATCTAGCCAATGAAAATGTGCGCTGAAGATGCCAAAATGTTCCATGAGGTAGGGCACACCTTTCTAGATGGATTTGGGGCTGAAAACCTTCTTCAATAAAAATCCCTAATTTTCATGTACAACAACAGTGACACTTTTCTTTTTCCCGTGAAAGATGCTCTCTTCAGCTTAGCTCTGATACCATGTTAAAGTTTCTGCTAATATTAGGTTACTTTCAATTTACTAGATAACAATAGCATAGACAGGATCACTGAGAGAAACAAAATCACAAGAGTACACAAGCATTTATCCTGGGAAACCCTCAAGAGGAAGAAAACCCAACAAAACTTCCTTAATATAGATAGCCAATACAATGCCAAGATAATGAACCAAGCAATAGAGAATATCCAACACTGAGTAACACGCCTCTCTCTCTTCCTTCTTCCGGCAATCGACAACTGCAGCTTCCTTAAAAACTTGCGCACTAGATGAGTGAGCTGAGTGTGTGTTCAAATGAGGCACTGGCCTCTCTTATTTATACAATTCTGGCACGTGTGGAAGTGTCTCTTCACTGGCAGGGCCAACTTCTTCTTCTGGGTGGTTATAACCACCTTTAATATATTGTGGGGCCTCTTTAATATATTCTATGGCTGTCTTCTTATTTAGCCTCTTACAATTAGGGTTTGACCAATCCGAAAAAGGGGATTTGGTCAATTACAATGACCGACATGATCAATCCACAAAAGGGGATTGATCTAATCAATAATAAATATATTTTTTCTTTATCCACAAAAGGGGGTAAGAATATTATTTGCAGTTACACAATATTTTAACAGGGGGTGGGTTACGGGTCATGTTAGTTGCCCATAGTTTTATGTCCATGTAATCACATGTAATCTAGAATTCTTAAAGGCTAGTTGTAACTCCATTATAAATGCGCTTGGAGGTGAGCGGTGAATGCTTATTTGGTCGCCTTGGATGGATTTTTTGGTCAAGGGGATGTTCATGTTAAGGTTGATCTAGGACTCCATTGAAAGTTGCTTGGAGGTGAGCTTGTGTCAAGCTCACTTGGATGGCTTCGTGTGATTTTGGCGAAGGTATCAAATACAGAGTTTGAGGTGGAGCACTGAAGGTGCTCAGGATCTCAAAAGAAGAGTTGTTTGCAAGCTCAAGAATTCATTGTATGGCCTGAAGAGTGCACATAGGCAATTGTACAAGAAGTTGATTCCTTCATGGTGAGCCAAGATTTACAAGAAGTGAACGTAACCATTGTGTTTATGGTACTCACTATCTTGGGGTTTAGATTGTTGACGATATGCTTGTAGCAAGCAGTAGCATGGTTAAGATCAATAGGTTGGATCAGTTGACTTGGACGTTTGAGATGAAGGATCTGAGAGCAGCAAAACAATATTGAGCATAGAAATTCAAAAAGACAGTATTGATGGTAAGTTTTGGGTTATCACAACTTGAATACATGGTAATGATACTTAGGAAATTTGGTATGAATGATGCGAAACTGGTAAAATCTTTTTTGGCTTTCCATTATAAGTTTTCTTCAGGTTTGTGTCCAAGTGATGAAGAAGAAAAAGGTTATATGTCTCATGTATAGTGTGCTAGTAGAAAGATTGATGATTGTGATGAAAGGATGAGATATTTCACGTGCAATTGGTGTTGTCAGTGGTCACATGTCAAATCTAGGTGGAGCTGTGAAATGGGTGCTTTGGTTCTGAAAGCACTGGTATCACCTATGTTTAGCTTGCAAGAAGGTGATGAATGGACAATGGCATGGTATCAGGTAAATTTATTGTCAAGGTGGAGATTATTGGGAATATGACAACAAATTCACACGGAATGAGATATGGCAGTTGCAATTATTTCGACTTGTTGTTGGAACTGATTAAACCAAAATTAGAATCAATTGCATTTGTTATTAATGCAAGCAGATGGTGTAATTGTAGGAAAAACTGTTTAAATATGTAGCCCTTTGAGGGAGATATTGAGCAAGGGGCTTCAAGCCCTTTCCGGGTTGCTGGTTGGTTGTAATCTCCTGTTGAGCAATATAATGCCATTGTCATTGTCCCGTGAATGTTTCCCTCACCCGAAGGGTTTTACCATGTAAAATCTGTGTCTCCATGTGTGATTTTTATTTTCTATAATTTTTAGGTTTGTGCTGCAAATTAATCTTTGTGGGTTTAAGAACCCAACAGGTATTTCACTTACACAAACCCCCAGATTTTCTAGGCCTGGTTCCAAAAAATCTTCTTGAATGAGGGAGCGCGAGCAAATATAGGTTTAATGAAATGAATGTGAACTCAAACAAAGTGAACCCCTATTCCCAATAAATGGCGACTTGGAATATACATAAACTGTTACCATAGGAAAATGAACTCCTGGTTGTAACTTTCATTACGAAAGTTCAATGAAAAAAATTGAAATTTTAGTTGCCAAAGATATTATAATTATTTCACTCATAAAATATCATTAAATTTGCAAATTTGGCAAAATCATTGCTATAGGATGAATCAAGTCTCGGGAAAATCTTAATCAACGCGTCCCTCCCATGCTCCAAATGTAGATGTAGGTGTTAGAGCTTAATCAATGCGTCTGTCAAGGATGCTCCGAATGTAGGTATCACTAATTTCTGGAACGTTTCATGTAAATTTTAAATTCTGGAAAGAAAAAAACTCATATATCCATGTTTACCGGCTTTCATTTGTTGGTTTATTTGGAAGGAAAGGAACTTGGCCATATTTGAATATGGTATCCCCAGTTTACAGAAGGTGTTTTTTCTTTCGATTTCAGCCATGGGGGATTGTAATACCAAAACAAAATTTCCCTATCGTGGACATATTCCTGCAATTCTGGAAGGAGGTGGGGTTGTTGGTTGGTTTGATGGTGCTTCTCATTCATCGGGCAATAATTGTGGAGATGGTGGAAAAATTGATAAATTGTGAAGCAAGAAATGCAGAGAGAAAGAATAGAACATAAAACAGTATATTAGAATATAAGAAGAAGAGTACAAAACGAGTACATGAAGAAGATCATGAAGAAGTACTATGCAAAAGGGAAATAGTTGAGCTAAATAGGCTCAAGCAAATCAAGAACAGAAAGTACAGCTGGCCAAGACAAATGGCAATGTATAGTCAACCTGTTGAGGTTACATTATATTTAACACTCCCTCTTAAACTCAACAGTTACAAACATCAGCACTGATTATGCCTAAGTGCTGTCTTTGAAAATCAAAAACCGATTTTCCTAGTGGCTTTGTAAAGATATCAACAAGTTGATCTCGAGAACCACAGAATTGTAGTACAATATCACCATTATTGACTAGCTTGCGTATGAAATGAAAATGAGTGTCAATGTGTTTTCTTTTCTTGTGAAACACATGATTTTTAAATAAAGCAATTGCTGAAGTATTGTCACAGAAAATGGGAGTTGGATCCTTTTCTGTATGTGACATATCTTTCAATATTCTTCTCAGCCACACAACTTGACAAGAAGCTGAGGTAGCAATGACATACTCTGCCTCTGCAGAAGATATTGATACAATTGGCTGCTTCTTTGATGCTCATGAGATCAGGTTCATGCCCAGGTGAAAAACATGTCCAGATGTGTTTTTCCTGTCATCTAGGCTGCTTGCAAAATCACTGTCTGTGTAACCAGATAGTTGATTACTATCAGATTTAGTGTACCATAATCCAAAATTGAGAGTTCCTGCAACATATCTCAGAATTCGTTTCGCCATTTTCCAGTGAGAATCTTTGGGGGATTCCATGAATCTGGAAACAAGGCTAGCTTCATACATAATATCAGACCTAGTTGCTGTAAGATAAAACAAACTGCCTACTAAACTTTTGTACAGGGTAGGGTCCACTGTAGGGCCTTCATCTTTCTTTCTCAATTTTGTGCCTAGGGGTATAGGGGTTTCTGCTGGATTGCATTCTTCCATGCAAAATGTTTTGATGATGTCTGCTGCATACTTTTTTTGACAGACAAAAATGCCTTTGGTTGATTGATCAACCTCAATCCCTAAAAAATATTTCATTATGCCAAGATCTGTCATCTCAAACTCAGATTGCATGGCATGTTTAAAATTGGTTAATTCAAGATTTACAGTATATACATGTCATCAACATATAAACATACAATCAAAATTTTACTGTGCTGATCTGTTTTGGTGTAAAGAGTTGGATCATTTTGGCTTCTGTTGAAACCACTTTTGATTAGGTAAGTGTCAATTCTTCTGTACCAAGCTCTTGGAGCTTGCTTTAAGCCATACAAGGCTTTCTTCAACCGATATACTTTGGCTAGTTGTTCTTGGACTTCAAATCCCAGTGGCTGATCGACATACACCTCTTCTTCTAAAAAACCATTTAGGAATGATGACTTGACATCCATCTGGTATACTTGCCATTTGTGTTGGGCTACTATGGCCAATAGAGTCCTTACAGTGTCTAGTCTTGCTACTGGAGCAAATGTTTCACCATAGTCAATACCTGGTTGTTGTGAGAATCCTTTGGCAACAAGTCTTGCCTTGTGTTTTTCAATCTGCCCTTTTTCATTAAGTTTAGTCTTGTAAACCCACTTGACACCAATACTTTTCTTGTGACTGGGCAAATCAACAAGACCCCATGTCTTATTATTCTCAATGGAGTCAATTTCTTGGTTCATGGCTTGAACCCAATGTGGCTCCTTAGCTGCTTCCTTAAAGGATGTAGGTTGACATGACATTAAAGAAAAACGGTTGTGTTGTTCAGAGTCATCCAATTGCTGATGGATTTCTCTCAAACTTTGAGTTCTCTGATTTTGTGGTTCAAAGAATGAGTCTCTGCTGGAAGTTGAGTTATCCTGAGAATTTTCAGGTTGTCTTTGTACCTGCAATCTTGGAAGAATAGTTTGAGGTACTTGTTGTCCTGAATTTTCTGCGTTTTCAGAACTTGGCAGCAATGGATTTTGACTATCCATTTGATGATTTTCTGAATCATTCTAGAATTGATTTTCTAGAAATTTTACATCTCTGCTGAGAATTAGTTTCTTGGAGATTGGATTGTAAATCCTGTAAGCTTGAGATGTTTCACTATATCCAGTGAGAATACATTTCTCACTTCTGTCATCAAGTTTCTTCCTTAATTCGGAAGGTATGTGAGCATATGCTATGCATCCGAATGTCCTTAGATGCACAACATTGAGCTTTGTCCCACTCCATGCTTCTTGGGGGAATTTCATCTTTAGACTTGTGGTTGGAGATCTATTCAAGAGATAAAATGAGCATGCTACTGCTTTAGCCCAAAAAATATTGGACAAACTTTTCTCTTTGAGAAGTGTTCTTGCCATATTCATTATTATTTAATTTTTCCTTTCAGCCACTCCATTCTATTGTGGAGTATAACTGGCTATTGTTTGCATGATAATGCCTTGTGATTTGCAGAAATTTGCAAATTCTATGGAGTTGTATTCTCCTCCTCCATCTGACATGAGTGCTTTGATATATTTTCCACTCTGTTTTTCAGCTTCTGCCTTGAATTCTTTGAATTTTGCAAAAGTTTCAGACTTGTGTCTAAGAAAATAGATCCATATTTTTCTGTTGAAATCATCGATAAACGTTAGAAAATAAAAGCTACCACCTATGGACTCTGTTTGCATTGGTCCACATAGGTCAGTGTGAACACGTTCAAGATGTTGTTTGGCTTGACTGGAAGACTATGGAAAACTAGTTCTCTTATGTTTTCCAAGTATGCATGACTCACATGGGGGAATTTGCTCTTTAAATATAGGAAGACCTTTGACCATGGAGTTCTTCTGAAGAAGACTTAGACTCTGAAAGGGTATATGTCCAAATCTTGTATGCCAAACCATAGTTTCATTCAAGGTTGATGCACTTTGTGCATATGGTTGAATCAGATTTGCAGTTCTGAGGGTAAGGGGAAACATCCTATTCAGAGTCATATGGATTTAAGAAATCAATTTTTCTGATGGGGTTTTTGTCATATATTTTGCAATATGCTCCCTCAAAAATTACCTTATAGCCATGTTCAATGAGTTTTCCTACACTTAGCAAATTATGTTTCATATCTGGAACATGATAGACATTGTTTTTGTCTTTCTTGACATTCTGTTTAGTAAGAATAAGAACAATTCCTTTTCCTTGAACTTTGACTAAGTAATCATTTCCAAGTGTAATATTAGATGAGATTGAAGAATCAATGCATGAAAGTAATTCTTTGTTACCTGTCATGTGATTGCTGCATCCACTACCCATCAACCAACGATCTTTAGGTTGTTCTTCAATCTTGTGGCATGAGAGAAACATACCTCCTGAGGTTTCTCCCATATGATTTGACACATGTGCTCTTCCTGAGAGATGATCTGCTTGCTTCTTCCTGCATTTAGATTCATAGTGCCCATACTTTTTGCAGTAATAGAATTGTATGCTTGTTTTTTCATTTGATCTTCTCCCTCTGCCTCTGCCTCTTTGAGGCTGGAAATTCTGATGTTGATTTTGTTGCTGTTGACTTTGACCTTGGAAATTTTGATTCGGATATTGTTGTCTGTTAGAGCCACTGGAGGGAGGGTTACTTTGATTTCTCCCTCTTCCTTGGTGACCTCTGCTTCTTCCTCTGCCTCTCCCTCTGCTGAAGGAGAATTGAGTTTTGAAAGCATTGGAGATTGACTCATCTGTGAGATGCAGTCTGGTCTCATGTGTCACTAGAGAACCAATTAATTCATCTGTTGAAAAACTTGACAGATCCTTGGATTCAAGGATTGCTGTTACAACCATTTCTAATTTGTTGGGTAAACATCTGAGGACTTTCTCAACAATGCGTTGATCACTGATGGCTTCGCTGGTCAATCTGATCTGGTTCACGATTCCCATGACTCTGGTCATGAGTTGATCCACACTTTCAGACTCTGTCATCCTTAGAGTCTCGAATTGTATCCTCAAGGTCTGCAGTTTAATTGTTTTGACCCTGTCATTTCCTTGATAGGAAGATTTAAGGATGTCCCAGGCCTATTTTGAAGTACCAATGCCTGTGATTTTTGAGAAAATCGAGTCATCCACATAATTTTGAATCCAGAATTTAGCTTTATTTTCTCTGTTTCTCTGTGTTGCCTGAGCAATTTTATGCTGATTAGTCATGGCGGACAGGTCTGCTGGATCTGGTTCCACATATCCATGATCCATTGGATCCCAACACTCTTGTGCTTGCAAGAACGATCTCATCCGAAGAGACCAGAACTCATGGTTTTTTCCAAGAAGAATCAGACACTGAGTTGGTCCTAACTTGCTAGACGTCACCATCTTTTAAAGAATTTAACAAAACAGAAAAAAAAATTCTTATTTACCTGTTTCCCGCGCGTAAAACCAGGTCTGCTGCTTTCTTGTAGTGATTTCGGAACTCTACGATTCAAGATTTCACGAGTTTCGACTTCGTGAGTTTTGGCTTCACGATTATGACCTCGGAACTTCGTTATACGAGTTCTCCGAATTCTTTTCTCTCCAGCTTTTGATTGCTGAAACGTCGAAGAGGGCTTAATGGCCTTAGATTGGCCCTTTGTCTTCGAACAATATGACCACACGCCTAAAGGTTAAAGCGCTACTGGATTTTCTCGACTTGGAGAATAGAGATGCCTTTGCCGGTTCTCTGTCCCTCAAATCGCCGAAATCCGAAGTATCCTGGCACTTATTCAAAAGCCTTTTCGGGATTTCGCATTTCAGGACTTCGACGGTTTTGCTGCGACAATCCTGGGTCCTTCAGACTCCCAGTATGCGAAATCCCGAAATTTCACCTTTGGACAATTCAACAGTCCAGATCTTCCTGTGATATGACGAACTAGATCCTTTCGGGATTTCGCAACTTGTTATTTTGAGATTTTGCGATTTCACGTATCGGGGTTTCAAGTGCAGTCCCCTTTGCTTGTCCAACTCCTGATTCCCGATTTTGCGATAGAGTCAGATCGATGACTCACAATCTTTCTCGATCCAACGGTCCAGAATAAGTCGTGATTTCACGATTCATGAATTCTCACGGTAGTCTTCTGACCTTTACACCTTCCGAGTTAGCGAAATGCCGAGATCTCGCCACATGTCTCTTGATGGACGGTCCAGATGATTTTGGGATTTCGCAACTTCACAAGTCAAAATTTCTCCTGTGCGCTCCAGAGGACTAAACCTCGTGCACTTTCTCGTGGATCCAACGGCTATTGGTCCTCTGCGCAAGATCTAATGACTGAAATTCTTTCGCCTTTTCCACACGCTCCTCGTCCCTTCTGAACTGGATTTCCACCTCAGATCTTTTCGGAGGACGGATCTTACTGCTACGTCGGCTATTCTTTGCTCCTCTGACGCGATCTTTGCTGTATTTGAAGGAATTTTCTCATGCGGAAGAAAAGTTCGTGATTCTTTCAAAGATTTGAAAGAATTTCACAAGTTCTTTGAAGCTTAGCGTTGTCTGCTGCAATCTTTGATGGATTTGAGAGAATTCCCGTAAATATTTAAACGATTCTGCCTTCTGCAGGAATATTTAACGAATTTGAACGAATTCTTCGAATTCTTCAAATGTTCCTGCGTCCTGCAGCTCTTCTTCGTGAATCTTTTACGAATTTGAAAATTTTGCAATAATCTTTACTGTTTTTCCATCTGCAATCTTCGCTTCCTCAATCTTTTGAGCGTATAGCGCTCTGTTTCCTCGCGTGAGTTTGATTCCTACGAGGATCTTTTGAGAGTATTACAGACAGTTTTCCAAGCCTTGTGAAAAGTCTGTGTCGTGTGCTCTTGTGATCCGTGTACGCTCTGCGCTGTGAGGATCGTGTTGCTCTCCAACCTATGTGAAAAGG
This sequence comes from Picea glauca, assembly GCA_000966675.3. Lineage (NCBI taxonomy): Eukaryota > Viridiplantae > Streptophyta > Pinopsida > Pinales > Pinaceae > Picea > Picea glauca. Next base: position 88,292 of record JZKD02S0455679.1, read on the forward strand.
CTTACTACTGTAGCTTTGATACCATGATAAATTGTGAAGCAAGAAATGCAGAGAGAAAGAATAGAACAGAAAACAGTATACTAGAATATAAGAAGAAGAGTACAAAACGAGTACATGAAGAAGATCATGAAGAAGTACTATGCAAAGGGAAATAGCTGAGCTAAATAGGCTCAAGCAAATCAAGAATAGAAAGTACAACTGACCAGGACAACTGGCAGTGTACAGTCAACCTATTGAGGTTACATTATATTTAACAAAAATTAGGATCAGTGAGCACATAAGTTATAAGTGGTATTTCAATTGTGGGCCTGGAACAAATACCAAAGCCGAGCTCTTGGGAGATTGGGCCCTCCTCACTCTGGCATTCGACCTTTCAATTCTGGAGATCTATGTTTAGTGAGATTCAAAACTTATCATTGAATGGCTGAAGGGAAAGGGTCGTCTTCAAGTGGCTACCTTGGAATGCTGGAAGGACCGTCTCAGGGAGATTATCAAGCTATTTCAAAAAATCTCATTTGCTCATGTTTATAGGGAAGATAACAAAGTTGCGGACAACCTATCCAAACATGCACTCTTACATGCTCCAGGGAAGATTGTCTATTATTTGTGTGAAGAGGAACATGAGAGTCCTCATCAATTTTTAGATCTTTATTAGATTGTATGCTCTTGCTATATAATTTTGTGTTTTGTGGTCGCTTGAAGACCACTAGCCTTTCCTTGGCTAGAGTATGTCTGGTGCATCTATTTTGTCCTTCTATCATTTGGGGAAGCTAAATATAGCTTTTGGTAGTTGTATCCATGTTCCAGACTCTTATATTATTGATTGATTTTGGTTCAATAGTAATATTACTGATTGATTTTGGTTCCAAGATTCTGTCCTGTTTATATTTTAAGACATTTGTTTGTAAATGAACAATTTATATTTATAGAAAAAAAAAATAGAAACAAAACAAAACAGATTATCTTACTAAGTTAAAGATCAAATCTCCAGATTTCTCTCTAACATGCGAAATGCAGATGTAAAAAACGACTGGCTATATTCATTCACACGGTTTGGTTTAATTTGAATTAGAATTAGCTTAATGTTTTGAATACCGTGGATTTGATTAAAATCCCAAAATCTTAGTGACTAATCAAATTAAAAATTAAAAATGCTAACTGCCATAAATTCTGAAAAAGGTGACCAATTTTATATTGCTTACTATTCTCAAATGAGAGAAAGTATCGATTTAGAGACCGTATGGATTTAGAGACCGTATGGATTTAGAGACCAGAAGTTTATTTTTTATTTTTATTATGAATGGAAATTTAAGTTAACTTTGCATAGAGAAGGAAAAAAAAATTGGTATACAATGTTTTTAGTGTTTAAATAATTTATTATTTTAAACTTCAAAAACATCGAAAAGTTAAAATTTAAAATTTCATGAAGATAATTTAAAAAAAATAAATATATGGAACTTCTAGAATCATTTCCCTTGCTCTTGATGGGATGGGCCCTCCAAGCTTCCACATCGCAAGCCTCTTCATAGGGTTCTTTGTGCCACTTGCCTCCACACTTTGTCATATCAAACAGCCTCTCTATCGCTGTTCAATTTTATATGCCCTGTAATTTTTCAATTTTCTTAAGTTTTTTAATTTTATTTAAAACCTACTTTTCATTATAACTTATGTTAAGTTATTTAGGACGAAAGGCTATAAAAGAGATTATGGTTTTTATTCTCATCTACCATCTTAATAATTAAAGTTTATAGTTTTAATAATTAGCATAGTCATTCAAAATCCTTGTTGATGAACGTGGATAGAAAATGAAATGCACAGCCACAAAATGAAACGTACAACTAGAAAATGAGTGTTTACAGTCAACGTGTTAAATTCAAAGTTTAATCATTTAAACGTGGCAATCATATAGTGCTACAGTGATTTCTTAATATGATTAGGTAAATATTAAAAGGTAAACAGGTTGACGGATGCATTCAAAAATACAAGGAAGTTATGAAGAAGAAATCATATTCATTGATTTGGGAAGACTACTAAGAATATGCCAACATCTTCAATTGTTAACCATCAGATTAGAATTTTAGATTAAAAGGTGATTAATTGTGCTCATTGTCAATAGGTATACGCCTTTCAATATAATTAATAACTAAATTTTAAACAAAATTAATAATATTTAAAAAAAAAATCTAAATCATAACCTATTTAGGATACGCTAACATGTAATATCTAGGAAATGCTAACATGTAATATCTAGGAAATGCTTGCAAGTTGTCCTTTGAACAAAATTGAGGTGCATATATCATTTAGAGCTCAACGACATTACATGAATTAGCTAGCAATCAGCTTGGCTATTTGATGAATTGGTTTCACCGAAAGGAAATTGGATCAATTAGGTTATATTGGAGAGAACACTAACTCAGGTGGTAAGAATTTATGTATATCTTTTTATATCTTTTCAAAATTACACAAAAGTGTAAAAATTAGGTTATATTGGAGAGAACATTAACTCACTTGGTAAGAATTTATGTATATCTTTTTATATTTTTTCAAAATTACACAAAAAGTGTCAAAAATAGATGTTGGGCTAAAAGTTGTGGTAAGATTACAATATTTTAATTTTTTTTTTTAAATTCAAATAAATTTTAAAAGTGATAATTTCTAATATAATTTGTATTTTTTACATTTTCAAAACAAAATAATGTGTACACATTTTTATTTAAGATATGCTTGCTTGTTGAGATATGTATATCTTTTCATAGCTTCCAAAATGACCCAAAGAGTACCAAAATTAGATGTTTACAATTTATTTTTTTTCCAAAAAATTTCAGATAAATTTTAGAAGTGGTAATTTCTAATATCATTTGTATTTTTGCATGTTCAAAATAATGTGTATGCATTTTTGAGATATGCTTGTGCTTGCATGGTGAGATATGAGATATTCTTGCATGGTGTCTACTTCGCAGGTTCGTGAAATCTCAAGGCTATTTAAAGATAATGTATTTATGTTTCCAAGAAAATGCATATATTTCATAAAATTACAATAAATGTTCATTTTCCAAAATTTTTATGAGTTTTTTTTTGAAACCATCGTTCTTTGAGCAATATGTCTAAAGTAAGTAATCTCTCACAGCATGCATTTTGAGCCAAGCCCTTCAATGTAAGCGGAATGATTCTTTCAAGCTTATGCAGAATGATTTCCATCTTGATTTAATTGCTTGCCATTTGTATGGTTAAGGGTGAATTTTTTTATTTTATGAATTTTATATTAGCAATAACCACTTCATAAAAGTGGTTGTTGCATCATTAATTTGGAAATGTAAAAAATGAGGTAGATCCGCTTACATCAATCAATCACTTTTATAAAGTGGTTGTTACTAGTTGACGACCAACTTATCTAAGAAAAGACAATTAATATATTAATACATTTAATTAATATAATAATTTAATATTACATTAATTTAATATATAAATATTAATTTAATGTATAATAAAAAATACTTTAATAATATATATGTATTAATTAATTTATACATTTATAACTACTTTAATAATATATTGTATTAATAATTTAATAAATACTTTAATATATTAATATTGTAATACTACTTTAATACATTAACAACTATTTTAATAATATATTGTATTAATTAATTTATAATAATATATTGTATTAATAATTTAATAAATACTTTAATACATTAATATTGTAATACTACTTTAATACATTAATAAATATTTTAATAATATATTGTATTAATTAATTTATACATTAA
>JZKD02S0455679.1:111583-125022 GCA_000966675.3 Picea glauca
GTGTTGTCTAACTTCTGCAATTCACGACATAAGTTCTTTCTTCTGAGACTTGTAAACTTACTTACATTATGCTTTCTTTGTCACTCTCATGAGTGATCATACATGAAATAAATATGTTATCTCTTTATTCATCCTCTTCTTTGATACTTCCTTCATTAGTTTGCATAGACACTGAAGTAAAACGAGGTTAATTAACATTCTCACAAAAATCTAACTCGTAATGATAAAGTATTGAAGTAAACAAGATACTAGAAATAAACATGAATACTTATCTTTTGTTTTTGTGTGGGGACGCTCCACGGACTCCACCATTTGCTATCTTTCTTCAAATCAACTATCTTCAACTTAAAGTACAAAATCCTTAATTTCTGCTAAATCTTTCTTTGAGGGAGGAGATTCCTCTTCCTCTGCCACATGTGCTTGATGCTTTCTTTTCCCTTTTCCTTGAGGAAAGTCATAGGAAAAGTGTCCCAACTTTTGACAGTTGTAGCATTTGATCTTTGAAACATCTTTCTTCTTGTTTGGAACTCTTACGGAGTTAGCTTCTTTATTGTTCCTTCTGAAGGAACTTCTTTTGTTCTTTTGAACTGTAAGAGATTCCTCTTCGTCAACAATTAATATCTTCTGTTGGTCTGCAAATCTAGATTCTTCGTGTGTGCAATCTGCCCATAACTTATCAAACTTGGGTAACTTGCTTCTTTCACACACTCCTTGTACAAAAGGAATCCAAAATGTTGGAAACCCATTTAGGGTTGTGGTTACAAGCTTCTTGTCACTAATGACATCTCCAATAGCTGCAAGCTGATCTCTGATCTGAGAAACTCTCATAAGGTAGGATGTGACAGATTCTGAGTTGTCTATCTTCATATTACAAAGTTGATTTCTTAAGGTAAGATTCCAGCTAATGTCTTTTCTTTCATATAACATGCTGAGTGCTTCATACATTTGCCTTGCTGTCTGTAGTTCAAATATATGAGGGATCAAGTGATCCTTCATTGAATATGACATGATTCTCTTTGCTTTCTTTTCATTCTTCTTATGCTTGGTTTTTTGCTCTTCTTCATCTGGTTATGGTACACCTACTGTAACATGTTCTAGGAGATCATTCTCGTCTAGAATCATCTGCAACCTATGCTTCCAAAATCTGAAGTTTCTAGATCCTTCCAGCCTGTCTTCTACCCTCATGCTGGTAGCCATTGTTTCTTGCAGTAGAAACCCTAGCCCTTCGGGCTATAGAAATAATAAAAAATCAAATTTCTTGGATATGAAAACTGAACTCACCGAAAGATGCGCTGGACTGAGGCGAGTATGCTGGTACAGTCAGATTTATGAAAATCCAAATTTACCCCTTCAAACTTGATTTGCAGATTTCTGGACCGGTGCTTTTGGTTTTCTGGTACTTCTGGTACTTCTGGTACTCTAGTTTTCTGGTACTTCTGATACTTTGTGAAAACTAGGGTTTCACTTTTCGTGAGATCTAGCCATTGAAAATGTGCGCTGAAGATGCCAAAATGTTCCTTGAGGTAGGGCAGACCTTTCTAGATGGATTTGGGGCTGAAAACCTTCTTCAATAAAAATCCCTAATTTTCATGTATGACAATAGTGGCCCTTTTCTTTTTCCTGTGAAAGATGCTCTCTTCAGCTTAGCTCTGACACCATGTTAAAGTTTCTGCTAATATTAGGTTACTTTCAATTTACTAGATAACAACAGCATAGACAGGATCACTGAGAGAAACACAATCACAAGAGTACACAAGAATTTATCCTGGGAAACCCTCATGGGGAAGAAAACCCAACAAAACTTCCTTAATATAGATAGCCAATACAATGCCAAGATAATGAACCAGACAACAGAGAATATCCAACACTGAGAAACATGCCTCTCTCTCTTCCTTCTTCCGGCAATCGGCAACTGCAACTTCCTTCAAAACTTGCACACTAGATGAGTGAGCTGAGTGTGTGTTCAAATGAGGCATTGGCCTCTCTTATTTATACAATTCTGGCACATGTGGAAGTGTCTCTTCACTAGCAGGGCTGACTTCTTCTTCTGGGTGGTTATAACCACCTTTAATATATTCTGGGGCCTCTTTAATATATTCTGGGGCTGACTTCTTATTTAGCCTATTACAATTAGGGTTTGACCAATCCGCAAAAGGGGATTTGGTCAATTACAATGACCGACATGATCAATCCACAAAAGGGGATTGATCTAATCAATAATAAATATATTTTATCTTTATCCACAAAAGGGGATAAGAATATTCTTTGCAGTTACACAATATTTTAATAGGGGGTGGGTTATGGGTCATGTTAGTTGCCCATAGTTTTATGTCCATGTAATCACATGTAATCTAGCTTGCTTAAAGGCTAGTTGTAACTCCATTATAAATGAGCCTGGAGGTGAGCGGTGAATGCTTATTTGGACGCCTTGGCTGGATTTTTTGGTCAAGGGGATGTTCATGTTAAGGTTGATCTAGGACTCCATTGAAAGTTGCTTGGAGGTGAGCTTGTGTCAAGCTCACTTGGATGGCTTTGTGTGCTTTTGGTGAAGGTCTCAAATACAGAGTTCGAGGTGGAGCACTGAAGGTGCTCAGGATCTCAAAAGAAGAGTTGTTTGCAAGCTCAAGAATTCATTGTATGGCCTGAAGAGTGCACATAGCGATTGTACAAGAAGTTGATTCCTTCATGGTGAGCCAAGATTTACAAGAAGTGAACGTAACCATTGTGTTTATGGTACTCACTATCTTGGTGTTTAGATTGTTGATGATATGCTTGTAGCAAGAAGTAGCATGGTTAAGATCAACAAGTTGGCTCAGTTGACTTGGACATTCAAGATGAAGGATCTGAGAGAAGCAAAACAATCTTGAGCATAGAAATTCACAAAGACGGGATTGATGGTAAGTTTTGGGTTATCACAACTTGAGTACATGGTAATGATACTTAGGAAATTTGGTATGAATGATGTGAAACTGGTAAAATATTTTTTGCATTTCCATTATAAGTTTTGTTTAGGTTTGTGTCCAAGTGATGAAGAAGAAAAAGGTTATATGTCTCGTGTATAGTGTGCTAGTAGAAAGATTGATGATTGCGATGAAAGGATGAGATATTTCACGTGCAGTTGGTGTTGTCAGTGGTCACATGTCAAATCTAGGTGGAGCTGTGAAATGGGTGATTTGGTTCTAAAAGCACTGATATCACCTATCTTTAGCTTGCAAGAAGGTGATGAATGGACAATGGCATGGTATCAAGTAAATTGATTGTCAAGGTGGAGATTGTTGGGAATTTGACAACAAATTCACCCGGAGTGAGATATGACAGTTGCAATTATTTCGGCTTGTTGTTGGAACTGATTAAACCAAAATTAGAATCAATTGCATTTTTTATTAATGCAAGCAATTGGTGTAATTGTAGAAAAAACTATTTAAATATGTAGCCCTTTGAGGGAGATATTGAGCAAGGGGCTTCAAGCCCTCTCCAGGTTGCTGGTTGGTTGTAATCTCCTGTTGAGCAATGTAATGCCATTGTCATTGTCCCGTGAATGTTTCCTTCACCCAGAGGGTTTTACCATGTAAACTCTGTGTCTCCATGTGTGATTATTATTTGCTATAATTTTTAGGTTTGTGCTTCAAATTAATCTCTGTGGGTTTAAGAACCCAACAGGTATTTCACTTACACAAACCCCTAGATTTTCTAGGCCTGGTTCCAAAAAATCTTCTTGAATGAGGGAGCGTGAGCGAATATAGGTATACTGAAATGAATGTGAACTCAAACAAAGTGAACCCCTATTCCCAATAAATGGCGACTTGGAATATACATAAACTGTTACCATAGGATAATGAACTCCTGGTTGTAACTTTCATTACAAAAGTTCAATGAAAAAAATTGAAATTTTAGTTGCCAAAGATATTATAATTATTTCACTCATAAAATATCATTAAATTTGCAAATTTGGCAAAATCATTGCTATAGGATGAATCAAGTCTCGGGAAAATCTTAATCAACGCGCCCCTCCCATGCTCCGAATGTAGATGTAGGTGTTAGAGCTTAATCAACGCATCTGTCAAGGATGCTCCGAATGTAGGTATCACTAATTTCTGGAACGTTTCATGTAAATTTTAAATTCTAGAAAGAACAAAACTCATATATCCATGTTTACCGGCTGTCATTTGTTGGTTTATCTGGAAGGAAAGGAACCTGGCCATATTTGAAGATGGTATCCCCAGTTTACAGAAGGTGGTTTTTCTTTCGATTTCAGCCATGGGGGATTGTAATACCAAAACGAAAGTTCCCTATCGCGGACATATTCCTGCAATTTTGGAAGGAGGTGGGGTTGTTGGTTGGTTTGATGGTGCTACTCATTCATCGGGCAATAATTGTGGAGATGGTGGCAAAATTGATAAATTGTGAAGCAAGAAATGCAAAGAGAAAGAATAGAACATAAAATAGTATATTATAATATAAGAAGAAGAGTAAAAAACGAGTACATGAAGAAGATCATGAAGAAGTACTATGCAAAGGGAAATAACTGAGCTAAATAGGCTCAAGCAAATCAAGAATAGAAAGTACAGCTGGCCAAGACAGTTGGCAGTGTACAATCAACCTGTTGAGGTTACATTATATTTAACACTCCCTCTTAAACTCAACAGTTACAAACATCAGCACTGATTATGCCTAAGTGTTGTCTTTGAAAATCAAAAACTGATTTTCCTAGTGGCTTTGTAAAGATATCAGGAAGATGATCTGGAGAACCACATAATTGTAGTACAACATCACCATTATTGACTAGCTCGCGTATGAAATGAAAACGAGTGTCAATGTGTTTGCTTTTCTTGTGAAACACATGATTTTTAGATAAATCAATTGCTGAAGTATTGTCACAGAAAATAGGAGTTGGATCCTTTTCTGTATGTGACATATCTTTCAATATTTTTCTCAGCCACACAACTTGACAAGAAGCTAAGGTAGCAACGACATACTCTGCCTCTGCAGAAGATATTGATACAATTGGATGCTTCTTTGATGCCCATGAGATTAGGTTCATGCCCAGGTGAAAAACATGTACAGATGTGCTTTTCCTTTCATCTAGGCTGCCTGCAAAATCAATGTCTGTGTAACCAGATAGTTGATTACTATCAGATTTAGTGTACCATAAGCCAAAATTGAGAGTTCCTGCAACATATCTCAGAATTCGTTTTGTCGTTTTCCAGTGAGAATATTTGGGGGATTCGATGAATCTGGAAACAAGGCTAGCTGCATACATAATATCAGGCCTAGTTGCTGTAAGATACAACAAATTGCCTACTAAAATTTTGTACAGGGTAGGGCCCACTGTAGGGCCTTCATCTTTCTTACTCAATTTTGTGCCTAGGTGTATAGGGGTTTCTGCTGGATTGCATTATTCCATGCGAAATCTTTTGATGATGTCTGCTGCATACTTTTTCTGACACACAAAAATGCCTTTGGTTGATTGATCAACCTCAATCCCTAAAAAATATTTCATTATGCCAAGATCTGTCATCTCAAACTCAGATTGCATGGCATGTTTAAAATTGGTTAATTCAATATTTCTAGTATATTTCATGTCATCAACATATAAACATACAATCAAAATTTTACTGTGTTGATCTGTTTTGGTGTAAAGAGTTGGCTTATTTTGGCTTCTGTTGAAACCACTTTTGATCAGGTAAGTGTCAATTCTTCTGTACCAAGCTCTTGGAGCTTGCTTTAAGCCATACAAGGCTTTCTTCAACCGATATACTTTGGCTGGTTGTTCTTGGACTTCAAATCCTGGTGGTTGATCGACATACACCTCTTCTTCTAAAAAACCATTCAGGAATGTTGACTTGACATCCATCTGGTATACTTGCCATTTGTGTTGGGCTGCTATGGCCAATAGAGTCCTTACAATGTCTAGTCTTTCTACTGGAGAAAATATTTCACCATAGTCAGTACCTGGTTGTTGTGAGAATCCTTTGGCAACAAATCTTGCCTTGTGTTTTTCAATCTGCCCTTTTTCATTGAGTTTAGTCTTGTAAACCCACTTGACACCAATACTTTTCTTGTGACTGGGCAAATCAACAAGATCCCATGTCTTGTTCTTTTCAATGGAGTCAATTTCTTGGTTCATGGCTTGAACCCAATGTGGCTCCTTAGTTTCTTCCTTAAAGGATGTAGGTTGATATGACATTAAAGCAAAAACGTTGTGTTGTTCAAAGTCATCCAATTGTTGATGGATTTCTCTCAAACTTTGAGTTCTCTGATTTTGTGGTTCATAGAATGAGTCTCTGTTGGAAGTTGAGTTATCTTGAGAATTTTTAGGTTGTCTTTGTACCTGCAATCTTGGAAGAATAGTTTGAGGTACTTGCTGTCTTGAATTTTTTGCATTTTTAGAACTTGGCAGCAATGGATTTTGACTGTCCATTTGCCGATTTTTTGAATCATTCCAGAATTGATTTTCTAGAAATTTTACATCTCTGCTGAGAATTAGTTTCTTGGAGATTGGATTATAAAGCCTGTAAGCTTTAGATGTTTCACTATATCTAGGGAAAATACATTTCTCACTTCTGTCATCAAGTTTCTTCCTTAATTCGGAAGGTATGTGAGCGTATGCTATGCATCTGAATGTCCTTAGATGCGCAACATTGAGCTTTGTCCCACTCCATGCTTCTTGGGGGACTTTCATCTTTAGACTTGTGGTTGGAGATCTATTCAAGAGATAAACTGAGCATGCTATTGCTTCAGCCCAAAAAATATTGGATAGACTTTTCTCTTTGAGAAGTGTTCTTGCCATATTCATTATTATCTGATTTTTACTTTCAGCCACTCCATTCTGTTGTGGAGTATACCTGGCTATTGTTTGCATGATAATTCCCCGTGATTTGCAGAAATTTGCAAATTCTCTGGAGTTGTATTCTCCTCCTCCATCTGACATGAGTGCTTTGATATATTTGCCACTCTGTTTTTCAACTTCTGCCTTGAATTCTTTGAATTTTGCAAAAGTTTCAGACTTGTGTGTAAGAAAATAGATCCATATTTTTCTGCTGAAATCATCAATAAACGTTAGAAAATAAAAGCTACCACCTATGGAATTTGTTTGCATTGGTCCACATACGTCAATGTGAACAAGTTCAAGATGTTGTTTGGCTTGATTGGAAGACTATGGAAAACTAGTTCTCTTATGTTTTCCAAGTATGCATGACTCACATGGAGGAATTTGCTCTTTAAATATAGGAAGACCTTTGACCATGGAGTTCTTTTGAAGAAGACTTAGACTCTGAAAGGGTATATGTCCAAATCTTGTATGCCAAACCATAGTTTCATTCAGGGTTGATGCACTTTGTGCATATGGTTGAATCAGATTTGCAGTTCTAAGGGTAAGGGGAAACATCCTATCCGGAGTCATATGGATTTCATAAATCAATTCTCTGCTGGGGTTTTTGTCATATATTTTGCAAGATGCTCCCTCAAAAAGTACCTTATAGCCCTGTTCAATGAGTTGTCCTACACTTAGCAAATTATGTTTCATATCTGGAACATGATAGACATTGTTTATGTCTTTCTTGACATTCTGTTTAGTAAGAATAGGAACAGTTCCTTTTCATTGAACTTTGACTAAGTAATCATTTCCAAGTGTAATATCATATGAGATTGAAGAATCAATGCATGAAAGTAATTCTTTGTTACCTTTCATGTGATTGATGCATCCACTGTCCAACAAACAGAGATCTTTAGGTTGTTCTTCAGTCTTGTGGCATGAGAGAAACATACCTCTTGAGGTTTCTCCCATATGATTTGACACATGTGCTTTTCCTGAGAGCTAATCTGCTTTCTTCTTCTTGCATTTAGATTCATAGTGCCCATACTTTTTGCAGTAATAGCATTGTATGCTTGTTTTGTGATTTGATCTTCTCCCTCAGACTCTTTGAGGCTAGAAATTATGATGTTGATTTTGTTGCTGTTGACTTTGACCTTGGAAATTTTGATTCAGATACTGTTGTCTGTTACCTCCACTGGAGGGAGGGTTACTTTGATTGCTCCTTCTTCCTTGGTGAACTCTTCTTCTTCCTCTGCCTCTTCCTCTGCTGAAGGAGAATTGAGTTTTGAAAGCATTGGAGATTGACTCATCTATAAGATGCAGTCTGGTTTCATGTGTCACCAGAGAACCAATTAATTCATCTGTTGAAAAACTTGACAGATCCTTGGATTCAAGAATTGCTGTTACAACCATTTTGAATTTCTTGGGTAAACATCTGAGGACTTTCTCAACAATGCGTTGATCACTGATGGCTTCGCCAGTCAATCTGATTTGGTTCACGATTCCCATGACTCTGGTCATGAATTGATCCACATTTTCAGACTCTGTCATCCTTAGAGTCTCAAATTACATCCTCAAGGTCTGCAGTTTAACTATTTTGACCATGTCATTTCCTTGATAGGAAGATTTAAGGATGTCCCAGGCCTGCTTCGAAGTACCAATGCCTGTGATTTTTGAGAAAATCGAGTCATCCACATAATTTTGAATCCAGAATTTAGCTTTATTTTCTTTATTTCTCTACGTTGCCTGAGCAATTTTCTGCTAATTAGTCATGGCAGACAGGTCTATTGGATCTAGTTCCACATATCCATGATCCACTGGATCCCAACACTCTTGTGCTTGCAAGAACGATCTCATCCGAAGAGACCAAAACTCATAGTTTTTTCCAAGAAGAATCGGACCCTGAGTTGGTCCTAAATTGCTAGACGTCGCCATCTTTTAAAGAATTTAACAAAACAGAAAAAAAATTCTTATTTACCTGTTTCCCACGCGTAAAACTAGGTCTGCTGCTTTCTTGCAGTGATTTCAGAACTCTGCAATTCGAGATTTTGCGAGTTTCGACTTCGCGAGTTTTGGCTTCACGATTTTGACCTCGGAACTTCATTATACGAGTTCTCCGAATTCTTGTCTCTCCAACTTCTGATTGCCGAAACGTCGAAGAGGGCTTAACGGCCTTAGATTGGGCCTTTGTCTCTGAAAAATATGACCACACGCCTAAAGGTTAAAGTGCTTCTGGATTTTCTTGAATCGAAGAATAGCGATGCCTTTGCCATTTCTCTATCCCTCAAATCACCGAAATCTGAAGTATCCTAGCACTTATTCAAATGTCTTTTTGGGATTTCTTGGTTCGGGACTTCGACGGTTTTGTTGCGACGATCCTGGGTCCTTCGGACTCCCGGTATGTGAAATGCCAAAATTTCGCCCTTTGGACAATTTGACGATCCAGATCTTCCTATGATCTGACAGACTAGATCCTTTTGGGATTTCGCAACTCGTTATTTCAGGATTTTGCGATTTCACGTATCGGGGTTTCGAGTGTAGTCCCCTTTACTCGTCCAACTCCCGATTCCCGATTTTGCGATAGAGTCAAATCGATGACGCACGATCTTTCTCGATCCAACGGTCCAGAATAACTCGTGATTTCGCGATTCACGAATTCTCACGGCAGTCTTCTGATCTTTACACCTTCTGAGTCAGCGAAATGCCAAGATCTTGCCACGTGTCTCTTGATGGACGGTCTAGATGATTTCGGGATTTCACAACTTCACAAGTCGAAATTTCTCCGGTGCACTCCAGAGGACTAAACCTCGTACACTTTCTCGCGGATCCAACGACTGTCGATCCTCTGTGCAAGATCTAAAGACTGAAATTCCTTCGCCTTTTCTGCGCGCTCCTCGTCATTTCTGAACTGGATTTCCACCTTAGATCTTTTCGGAGGACGGATCTTACTGCTACGCCGACTATTATTTGCTCCTCTGACGCGATCTTTGCTGTATTTGAAGGAATTTTCTCCCGTGGAAGAAAAGCTCATGATTCTTTCAAAGATTTGAAAGAATTTCACGAGTTCTTTGAAGCTTGGCATTGTCTGCTGCAATCTTTGATGGATTTGAGAGAATTCCTGTAAATCTTTAAATGATTCTTCCTTCTGCAAGAATATTTAACGTATTTGAATGAATTCTTCGAGTTCTTCAAATGTTCCTGCGTCCTGCAGCTCTTCTTCGTGAATCTTTTACGAATTTGAAAATTTTGCAATAATCTTTACTGTTTCTCCATTTGTAGTCTTTGCTTCCTCAATCTTTTGAGCGTATAGCACTCTGTTTCCTTGCATGAGCTTCCTACAAGGATCTTTTGAGAGTATTATGGACAGTTTTCCAAGCCTTGTGAAAAGTCTGTGTCGCGTGCTCTCGTGATCCGTGTACGCTCTGTGCTGTGAGGATCGTGTTGCTCTCTAGCCTATGTGAAAAGGCTTACTACTGTAGCTCTGATACCATGATAAATTGTGAAGCAAGAAATGCAGAGAGAAAGAATAGAACATACAACAGTATATTAGAATATAAGAAGAAGAGTACAAAACGAGTACATGAAGAAGATCATGAAAAAGTACTATACAAAGGGAAATAGCTGAGCTAAATAGGCTCAAGCAAATCAAGAATAGAAAGTACGGCTGGCCAGGACAGCTGGCAGTGTACAGTCAACCTATTGAGGTTACATTATATTTAACAAAAATTAGGATAAGTGAGCACATAAGTTATAAGTGGTATTTCAATTGTGGGCTTGGAACAAATACCAAAGCCGAGCTCTTGGGAGCTTGGGCCCTCCTCACTCTCGCATCCGACCTTTCAATTCCAGATATCTATGTTCAGGGAGATTCAAAAGTTATCATTGAATCACTAAAGGGAAAGGGTCGTCTTCAAGTGGCTGCCCTGAAATGTTGGAAGGACCGTCTCAGAGAGATTATCAAGCTATTTCAGAAAATCTCATTTGCTCATGTTTACAGGGAAGATAACAAAGTTGCGGACAACCTATCTAAACATGCACTCTTACATGCTCCAGGGAAGATTGTCTATTATTTGTATGAAGAGGAACATGAGAGTCCTCATCAGTTTTTAGATCTTTATTAGATTGTATGCTCCTGTATATAATTTTGTGTTTTGTGGTAGCTTGAAGACCACTAACCTTTCCTTGACTAGACTATGTATGGTGCATCGATTTTGTCCTTTTGTTGTTTGGGGAAGCTAGATATAGCTTTTGGTAGTTGTATCCATATTCGTGACTCTTATATTACTGATTGATTTTGGTTCAATAGTAATATTACTTATTGATTTTGGTTTTAAGGTTCTGTCCCGTTTATATTTTGAGATATTTGTTTGTAAATGAACAGTTTTTATTTATATTATAATATAAATAAAAAGCTTAATTTTCTGTGGAAAAAAAAATAGAAACAAAACAAAACAGATTATCTTACTAAGTTAAACATCAAATCTCCAGATTTCTCTCCAACATGCGAAATGCAAATGTAAAAAACGACTGGCTATATTCATTCACACGGTTTGGTTTAATTTGAATTAGCTTAATGTTTTGAATACCGTGGATTTGATTAAAAACCCAAAATCTTAGTGACTAATCAAATTAAAAATTAAAAATTAAAAAATGCTAACTGCCATAAATTCTGAAAAAGGTGACCAATTTTATATTGCTTACTATTCTCAAATGAGAGAAAGTATGGATTTAGAGACCGTATGGATTTAGAGACCAGAAGTTTATTTTTTATTTTTATTATGAATGGAAATTTAAGTTAACTTTGCAGGGGAGAAGGAAAAAAAATTGGTATACAATTTTTTTAAAGTGTTTAAATAATTTATTATTTTAAACTTCAAAAACATCTAAAAGTTAAAATTTCATGAAGATAATTTAAAAAAAATAAATATATGGAACTTATAGAATCATCTCCCTTGCTCTTGATGGGATGGGCCCTCCAAGCTTCCACATCGCAAGCCTCTTCATAGGGTTCTTTGTGCCACTTGCCTCCACCCTTTGTCATATCAAATAGCCTCTCTATCGCTGTTCAATTTTGTATGCCCTGTAATTTTTCAATTTTCTTAAGTTTTTTAATTTTATTTAAAACCTACTTTTCATTCTACTTATGTTAAGTTATTTAGGACGAAAGGCTATATAAGAGATTATGGTTTTTATTCTCATCTACAATCTTAATAATTAAAGTTTACAGTTTTAATAATTAGCATAGTTACTTAAAATCGTGGTTGATGAACGTTGAAAGGCGCGGATAAAAAATGAAATGCACAGTCAGAAAATGAAAAGTACAATTAGAAAATGAGTGTTTACAACCAAAATACACACCCAAATTCAAAGTTTAATCATTTAAACGTGGCAATCATATAGTGCTACAGTAATTTCTTAATATGAACGACTAAGAATATATCAACATCTTCAATTGTTAACCATCAGATTATAATTTTAAATTAAAAGGTGATTAATTGTACTCATTATATTATCAATAGATATACACCTTTCAACTTAATTAATAACTAAATTTTAAGCAAAATTAATAATATTTAAAAAAAAAATCTAAATCATAACCTATTTAGGATAAGCTAACATGTAATATCTACATGGGAATGCTTGCAAGTTGTTCTTTAAACAAAATTGAGGTGCATATATCATTTAGAGCTCAACGACATTACATGAATTAGCTAGCAATCAACTTGGCTATTTGATGAATTGGTTGCACCGAAAGGAAATTGGATCAATTAGGTTATATTGGAGAGAACACTAACTTAGCTGGTCAAAATTTATGTATATCTTTTCATATCTTTTCAAAATTACAAAAAAATGCCAAAATTAGGTTATATTGGAGAGAACACTAACTCAGCTGGTAAGAATTTATGTATATCTTTTTATATCTTTCCAAAATTACACAAAAGTGTCAAAAATAAATATTGGGTCAAAAGTTGTGGGAAAATTACAATTTTTTTTTAAAATTCAAATAAATTTTAAAAGTGATAATTTCTAATATAATTTGTATTTTTTACATTTTCAAAATAATGTGTACACATTTTTATTTAAGATATGCTTGCTTGTTGAGATATGTATATCTTTTCATAGCTTCCAAAATGATCCAAAGAGTGCCAAAATTAGATGTTTACAATTTATTTTTTTTCCAAAAAATTTCAGATAAATTTTAGAAGTGGTAATTTCTAATATCATTTGTATTTTTGCATGTTCAAAATAATGTGTATGCATTTTTGAGATATGCTTGTGCTTGCATGGTGAGATATGAGATATTCTTGCATGGTGTCTACTTGGCAGGTTCGTGAAATCTCAAGGTTATTTAAAGATAATGTATTTATGTTTCCAAGAAAAAGCATATATTTCATAAAACTACAATAAATGTTCATTTTCCAAAATTTTTATGAGTTTTTTTTTTTGAAACCATCATTCTTTGAGCAATATGTCTAAAGTAAGTAATCTCTCACCGCATGCATTTTGAGCCGAGCCCTTCAATGTAAGCGGAATGATTCTTTCAAGCTTATGCAGAATGATTTCAATCTTGATTTAATTGCTTGCCATGTGTATGGTTAAGGGTGAATTTTTTTATTTTATAAAT
>JZKD02S0455679.1:125594-138644 GCA_000966675.3 Picea glauca
TAAAGTATTATTAATTAATATATTAACAAAGCATCTATACAGTAATAACATTAAAGTAACAATAATAATACAGTAATAAAGTGTCAAAAATATAATAATAAATTAAAATATTAAAGTATTAACACAATATTGATAGATTAAAATTACAATAAAGTAAAAATATATTTGTAATACATTATTATTTATACATTAATAAAGTATAAAATTATTATTTTTTAATATTATTGTCTTATTATTATAAAATAAAACCTAATACGATCAATCTCATTTAACCAATATACAATCACATAAAAACATTTAAGGTGATCCATGACTTGGCGACGAGCTCTGCAAGATTAGGGTTCACATGCACCAGTTACCTGCCTACCCCGACCACGTCTGAACTCCTCTACACACCTCTACACCCTGGTACTGACCGCCATAGAAGAATGGGAACAAAAGGGGGGATGAAAGACCCCTCTTACCGCAACGTTTCCGCCAATGATCCAGAGAACTTGTGGGTGCGCAAAATGTCCTTTGAGCCGCCATTGCACTTACGAGACCAATATCTGTAGGACGAGATGGATATAAGCAAAGAATCAAACATGGATGATGAGTCCTCGCATCCAAAAGAAGCTCAGGTCTGGACATCCAACAAATGTATCCCCCAAACCCCGGTTGCGCCCAAGTACATCATCAAAACCACCAGGATAGGGGAGCATATGTAGTTCATGAGAGAGCATGTCCTCATAGGAAAATTCCTAGATATCTGGCCCTCAGAAAAGGATCTAAATCTTTGGATAAAGGTGTCGTGGAACCCCAAGGGAGACTATGAGATCCAGCTGAGCTCCAAAGGTTTATTCACAGTAATATTCTACAACCTCGAAGACAAGGACAAGATCTTTGAAGGGGGACCATATTTCTACAATTTGACTGGCCTCTACCTCCGCTTCTTGACAGGATGCTTCTGCCCAGAAAAGGAAAACTTTGCATACACACCGGTATGGATTCGCCTCTATTCCCTATCTCAAGAGTTCTGGTTAAGGAAATTTTACTGGGCAGAGGCAACACCCTGGGTAAATATGTCAAATATTCTGAAGCTACCAAACAGAGAAAATACACCTCTTATGCAAGGATATGTGTCTATATGAACATCTCCAAATCTCTGCCAAGCACAATTACTTTAGAATACCAAGACGAGGAATGGGCCCAAACCATAGACTATGAACACATCCCTTTCAGATGTCGAAAATATCATGAACATGGACACCTTTTCAGAGATTGTCCTCTCAATACCCCCCCCCAAGAGGGAAGTTGAAGAGAAATCAAAGGAAGGATTTACCTAGGTGAAAAATCGAAGGAGACAAGCGCAGAAGAAGCCCACTACCAACAACAGAAAAAAGAACCCAAATAATAATTCATTTGAAGCCCTCAACTACCTCCCAAAGGAAAAAGAAGTGGAAAACCCCCACAAGACCGCGGGGAGAGATCCCAACAAGCACAAGGAAGACCAACCGTCACAAGAGTATCAAACCCCAGCAAACCAAGCAGATCCAAAGACTCACCCAGTCTCAGGGAAGGAACCAGAAAGAGAGGAAGACACAGTCATGGAAATGGATGAGCAAGACCTAGTAGGAATCGACCTATATAGGTTAGAAGAAGCACTCAACAAGAAGGATCTTCAAACCTTACTAGAGGACCAACTCAGGAAAGCTCACAAATTATTTTTGGACTCATTAGTAGGGGATACATCAAGGTTGGGGATCAACAAAGATCCATTGAACCAAGATCCAAGAAAAAACCCAAAAGAAAACAAGCGTCGAGGAAAAAAATCAGCTCATCAACTAATAAAGGAAGCGAGGAACTATATGATCAACTTAGGACAGATTCACAAGCTCTCAGAGAGATCCTTTTCCCACCCACCTAATTGTTAATTATGAAGATCGTCGCCTGGAATATCAGAGGCCTAAATGGAAGATCCAAGCAAAGGATTCTCTGAAACTGCATCAAAATGGAAGAACCTGATATATTCCTGATACAAGAGACAAAATGTGTAGGGAAAAATGCAGAAGATATCATCAAAAGATGCTGGCGTAATTGCGAATCCTATTAAACAGACTCAAAAGGGGCTTCAGGAGGCCTGGCCATCCTATGGAATCCTGCAATAGTCATCCTTGATCAAGTCTTCTCCACTTTGTGCACCATCACAACGCACTACAGAGCCATCGGCTCGGACAAGGAATGAATGATCACAAATGCCTATGGACCACAGAACAACCAAGACAAAGATCTCTTTCTTAAAAACCTAGCTTACCTAGGTTCCTTAGTGAAGGGTAAACGATGGATAATAGGGGGAAAATTCAACATGATTCTCACGTTGGAGGAGAAGCGAGGGGTAGAAAAGCGCCTGGAGAAGGATAGCGCAAAATTCCAGGAACTCACAAAGAACCTCAGACTGGTAGACATTGAGAATAGAAATGACACCTTCACCTGGACCAACAAAAGATCAGGTCACCATCAAATAACAAGCATGCTTGATCGCTTCCCCAACTCAAAAACTCTCCTCTTGGAAGGTCCCCTAGTAGATTCCAACATCCTCCTGAAGGCCGGTTTAGATCACTGGTTGGTTCAGCTCTGGATTGACACCCCCAAGCTTAAACCCTTTAGATTTGAAAAGTTTTGGCTCTCCCATCCAAATTTCTAGGAGTTAGCCTGTCACTAGTGGAGCACTGCAGAAACACATATGGGTAAAAAAATGTATTGCTTCCAACAAAAAATCAAACATTTTAAACAACAGGTGCACAAATGGAACAAAGGAGTCTTTGGGAACATTTTCTAGGAGAGGAAAATACTGGAACAAAAACTATATAACCTTCAAGGACAATTCATTCAAGCATGATACAGAATCACTCAGCAACAGGAGGAGAGTGAAATAAAAAGGAAACTAGAAGAAAGACACAAGCAAGAAGAAATCCCGTGGAGACAAAAATATTGGGTTCAATGGCTCAACGAATGAGATAAGAACACCAAATTATTCCATCATTATCTGATCCACATATGCCTTATCAATCACATCTCGAAGCTGGATGAATCGTAAGGAAAAACCATGTTAAATCATCAATAAATAACACATGAGTTGACAGACTTCTACAAGGATATCCTCTCAGAACCGAAGGTGGACCACACCTCAACAATAGAGTGGGTGACCCAAAATATCCCAACTATAATCACCCAGGAACAAAATAAGGCTCTCATGACACCAATAATGCAAGAAGAAGTGGATCAGGCTATTCAAGAGTTACCCATAGGAAAGGATATAGGTCCAGATGGTTTCACAATAGACTTCTTCCACTCATGTTGGCCAATGTTAAGGGAGGCAGTGTGGTAGCTGGTGGAGGAATCATGCATCTCAGGCAAAGTTCTTCCAGCACCAAATGCCACTTTCCTCACCCTAATACCCAAAGAAGAAAGAGTCACAAATCCAAGGAACTTCAGACCCATAGCTCTTTGCAACATGATCTACAAAATCATTTCCAAGGTCATAGCTCTAAGACTCAAGCCAATTCTACCCTTCATCATCTCCAAGGAGAAATTAGGATATGTCGAAGGAAGGAAAATCATGGATAGTGTCATTCTTGTCCATGAAATCATTCACTCACTCAAAATCACTCACACTCCAAGTATGCTTCTAAAACTTGACCTTTCAAAATCTTTTGACAAATTAAGATGGCAATACATGAAAGCACTCCTATCGACTTTCAGTTTCAACAAGGATTGGGTCTCCTGGATAATGAACCTCATATCCTCAATCTTTTTCTCAATCCATGTCAATGGTGTTCCCTCTCAACCCTTCTCCCCCTCAAGAGGGATAATGCAAGGCGACCCTCTCTCCCCTTTTCTTTTTGTTATAATGGATGAAGGCCTAGGATGCTATATCAAGGCCTCAATTCAAAATGGATCCCTCCAAGGCCTCCCTCTTCATGGATTACAATCGATAGCCTCCCACAACCAATTTTTCAATGACATGCTACTAATGAACACCCCCACCACACAAGAAGCAATTAAACTAAGCTCCATCCTCTCTGATTTCAACGAAGCCTCTGGCACCACCTTTAATCTGGATAAATCACAACTCTTCTTTTTCAATACTCCTGTGGCAATCCAACATCACCTTTCTCAAATTTTGAATACCCATGTCTGCACTCTGCCCTCTCGATACCCGGGACTCTCTCTTTCTGACTCAGCAGCCAGAAACATTTCCTGGGATTCTCTCCTACTCTCCATCACCAACCGTCTTAGCAACTGGACCTTTCGCTCCCTCAACCTTCCAACTAGAATCATTCTCTTAAAGTCAGTCCTCCAAACCATCCTAGCTTACCTTTTCTCATCCGTAGCGGCTCCCCAACTAGTCATAAAGAAAATAAAGAATCTAAAAAGAAACTTCTATGGCATGGACACAACCCTAACAAAAAATGGGCCCTAGTCAGCTGGGACAAAGTCTGCAAGCCTAAATATTTAGGTGTCTGGGCCTCCGGGATCCTGATAAATTAAATAGCACCATGGGAGCAACAATTTGTTGGAGATGGCTCAAGACTCTAGCAGAGATCTGGGAAAAACTATGGAAATGAAAATATGCCCCAAATACGCACCAAAGTCAACTTATAAGAATGCAGGGGAAAATTCAGGGCTCCAACATCTGGAATGCGGCCTGGAAAAATCGACCACTCATATAGGAACATGATTTCTGGGAAGTTCGCAATGGAAAAAGTTCCCTATTCTGGACAGATTCCTGGTAGCAAATTCCACCCCTACGACTGGAAGAAAATATCCAATCATACGAAAATCATATTCAAGATCTTTCCACTCTCAAAGTGGAAGATCTGTGGATAGACACCCCCAACAACTCTCCCCGACGAATATGGAAATCTATTCATCAGGAACTCCAAGTGGCAATGAACTATGATCTGCAGCACTGGAAACAAGCTACAAACCAAAGGCGAATCTGGAAAATCACAGACCAAGACATTCTTAGATGGGGATACACACCTCATGGAAGCTTCACTCTCAAGGAGGGATACACTCTTCAGAATAATTTCCATAACCTTCAGAAAGAAAACATTTGGACAACAATATGGAAATCAAAACTCTGGCCCAAAATCTCTACTTTCCTTTGGATTCTACTCCAGAGCAAGATCTTAACCTGGGACAATCTCCAAAGACGAGGTTTCATTGGCCCCTCGATCTTCCATCTCTTCCATCTCTAGGCAGAAACCATGGATCACCTCCTAAATAAATGTCTACTCAATGATAACATCTGGAACCAGGCCACTTAGTTCATGAGAAGAACCAAAAGAGTTAAAAACAATATCATAAGCACCATCAGGGATTGGGCTCCGGTTCCTTCAAAAGTCCTATCTTGAATAGAGCCTGGAAATTCTTTCCAGGCTTCATAGTTTGGAAA
Organism: Picea glauca; assembly: GCA_000966675.3. Taxonomy (NCBI): domain Eukaryota; kingdom Viridiplantae; phylum Streptophyta; class Pinopsida; order Pinales; family Pinaceae; genus Picea; species Picea glauca. The sequence goes on from JZKD02S0455679.1 coordinate 131,035, forward strand.
CTATGGAAAGAGAGGAATAAAAGAATCATTCATTCCCATCCATCTCCTCCCACCCTCCTATGGAATACAATCCTCCTGCATCTCCAGGAAACTCTTCAGCTACAATTATGAACCAAGGAAGACTTCCCCACTAACTTAGGTGAGATCTCACTCCTCAACTCTTGGGGATTTTCGTTTGCACACTCCACCCCTCCTCAACAACCCCCTCTAATTTCAAAATCCCTCAGTCCCTCTAAATGGATCCCCCCTGCCAGGCTTCCATAATTTCAACTTTGATGGCGCATCAAAAGGAAATCTAGGACACTCAAGCTATGGAGCGGTCATAAGAAAAAACTTGGGCCAAATTCAAAGCCTCATTGTAGAAAATATGAGATGCGACAACAACAATTCAATAGAAATTTGGGGTCTCATCAAAGGATTGAAAATGGATCTAGATCAAAACCTCACCTATCTGATCATTGAAGGAGACTCCAAAATCATAATAGACTTGGAAAAAAAAATCTTGAATGACAGAGAACCAGGGAAAATCACTCCCAGTTGGCGCCTCCTTGTCCCTCTTCACAACTTCCAGGCTCTTCTCATACCTTCTCTAACTCTAACCCATTCACACATTTGACAAAGTGAAAACAAAGTTGTGGACAAACTAGCCAATGCAGGGGTTGGCTCGATGCAACAGATCATTCTCCACGATTCCAGGCAGTACCAAAGCTCACCCCTTTGGCTCCAATGCGAGGAGATTTCCCAACTATATGGCCCCAATCTAGACGGGGTGCCACCTTTGTCTACTTAGAATTTATTCCATGTCAGAAATGATCAGAAGCTCAGGAGAGAGGGAAACCGTAAGCATTAGCGCATAATATCATCAGTCGACAGATGATTTTGGTACATCGACAACAGGGAGTTAGGAGCATGAAGGATGTTATTTCCCAAAGTCGCAAGGTTGTGAAAAGCGAGAGTCTATTTGGACCATTGGTGCTAAAGGAGATCTGGACCGTCGATCTGTTCCCATTGATCTGACACGAGAAAATTTCGGGAACTCAACTATCAGGAGTCCGAAGCATGAAATCGTGAAATGCAAAATTGCGAAAAGAGAGAATAGATCTGGACCATTGGTACTAGAAGAGATTTGGACCATCGATTTGGTCCCATTGATTTGATGCGAGAAAATTTTGGGAACTCGACTATCAGAAGTTCGAAGCATGAAGGCAGCTATTTTCCAAAGTTGCGAAATCACGAAAAGTGAGAATAGATCTAGATCGTTGGTACTAGAAGAGATCTATACCATCGATATGGTCCCATTGATATGATGCGAGAAAATTTCGGGAACTCGACTATCGAGAGTCCGAATCAAGAAGGCAACTATTCTCCAAAGTTGCAAAATCGTGAAATGTGAAAGCGCTAAAAGCGGGAACAGATCTGGACCGTCGATCTGGTACCATTAATCTGATGCAAGAAGACTTCAAGAACTCAACTATCGGTAGTCTGGAGCATGGAGGGAGCTGTCTGCCTAAGTCACAAAGTCGCAAAACACGAAATTCGAGAGAAGATCTGGATTGTTGATCCCAAGGAAATATGGACCATCGTTCTAGTCCCGAAGGACTTGCTAATGGCATTTTTGTGTAATCAGATATGCTGCAAGTCTTTTTTGTAAGCTTTCAGTTGGAATTAATATAAGGATCCACTTTTTATTCACAAAAAAAATAAAAAATAAAACCTAATACAAATAATTCTAACCTAAATTTTAATAGGAATAATCCTAACCCACATCTTTTCCTAATAGTAACTCTAATAACCAAAACACTCTTAATAAACCTAACCCAAACTTTAATAAATCTAACACTAATTCTAAACATATTATAAAGGGGTTTGGGTTAAGAACACGTGTTTCCTCCTAAGAGGTCACATGTTCAAATCCAGTAGGGGTAAGGTATGTATACCACATTAATACATTATTGCTATAATAATAATACACTAATAAAGTATTACATAAATGATACACTATTAAAATACTAATACATTAATATATTGTATTAATATTGTAATAATACTTTAATAATATATTGTATTAATTAAAGTATTACATAAATGATACACTATTAAAGTACTAATACAGTATTAATATTGTAATAATACTTTAATACATTAATAAATACTTTAATAATATATTGTACTAATTAATTTATACATTAAGATATTTCAATAAAAAATAAATAAAATAAATAATATAACCTATTAATTCATTAATAAAGAAATGTATTTTTTTTTTTAAATAAGAGTGTATGTATATTAAGAGCTTTCAAAAACTGTGGCAAGATAGCAAAATACATAGATGTTCAAGTTGTAGTTACTGGACTGCCCCAGCATGGGGAAACCAGTCCAGCCAGCCCTACCGACCCATTAGCCCAACAAGTCATAAGTGAAACCAGTAAGAGAGTACTTATACTGCTTATTATCTATGACCTAAACCTGAGAGGACTTGGCACCTAAACACTGAAAAATTAGACACCTGGCAGATAGCTGGTTTGCGTGGCAGTAAGGTCTCCTGGCCACGACTCTTCCTCAATGTACGTTGTCTCGTCGCTCCACTGCTTGCCAGCTTCCTTGCTGCTCTTAGCTCCCTCGGCGTCTCCCTCGCATGCGTTCTTCTGCCTGCTTATGTCTACTGGGCTCGACACATGGTGATGACCTTCATTTTTATCGGCGTCGACAGGATCCGGGAACAGGGTTGCATGCATGGACGAAATAATTTGTAGGAAACTTGCCACCTTTACGTCCGTGGCTTGAATGCGGAAGTGTAAATCCACCACCTCCTGTCTAAGCTCAAAAACTAGAGTGTGCAGTACTGACAGGCTATTCCTGAATTGCTCTTTGTCAAAGGAATCCTGGGAGTGAAGTCCTGTAATCTTAGGCGCCTCCTGTGGAAAAGGCCCACATTCCAGGTTACTCGAAGGGTCAAGGGGGGACATGGGGTTAGGAGGGGCAGCTGGGGAGTCTTGAAAGAGCCGAAGGAGTGCAATTGGAGTTCGTGGAATTACAACCATGGAGCAAAACTGCGGAGCCTGCAGAGAGATAGGAGGAAGGTCAGATTGATGGCGAGGGGAGGAGTCATCAGAGGTCGAATCCGGAGGTGTAATCGAGGGCCTCCGAGGCTTCCAGGGAGCACCTCGTCTCGGTCTGCCTCTTGGCCGCATCATTGGAATCCTAGTGCAACTGGCAGGAGAAACAAGGGTCGCCTGGTGGAGGCGGATGACAGGGGAGAGCGCGCTCCAGAGGAGAAGAACAGGGATGAACCTAAGATGCGTAGGGAGGAGCCCTGTAAACAACGAACAAAAGTAAACCGCCTCCATAATGAACCAATTCAATCAAAATCGCAGCGAGGGGAAAGGAGTTCGGCATAAATGCACCCTCATATCACCATAAATGCCATTTAAACTTCAGGTGGGGCGATGGGCTGTGGCACAAGCCCATCACGTGGCTCCATGCCACTACGCCCAGTACCCTCGCTTATCTCCTGCCATGATATCCCTGCTGACACCCCATCTGGGGGGGTATCTATCATTCCAGCTTTGCGAATGCACTGCTGGAGGATAGGGTGATGTTGATCCCAGGCTGCATGACAGTGGAGGTCTGGTTCTCTCCAGTTGGTGCCCAAATTAGCAAGTTCATCAACAACTTGATTTGCCTTCCTTATGATGTGGGTGGGGATTATGACCTGATTTGGATTTAGTAAGCCTGCGATGACCTGTACGCCAAGTGGCAGTCTCCAGCTAGGCAAGATACTGTCCGGTTTTTCCCCATTTAAGATTCGACACAGCAGGATGATTATGACTTGAGAGTCCCCCTCTACAATCACCTTTGTATAATTACTTTTGATAGCCAATTGCAGTCCTTTGATGAGTCCCCAGAGTTCTGCTACATTATTCGTGGCATGCCCAAGGGATCCTGCCACTATTTCAAGGATGTGTCCGTGGTGATTACGAAATACCACCCCATATCCAGCAGCGCCAGGATTGCCTTTAGAGGCTCCATCAAAATTTAGCTTAAGAAAATCCTCTGGAGGAGGGGCCCAGAGGGAGGGGCTGCGCGAAGGCCTGGTGGAAGAAGGGTGGAGGGGGCATGTCTGAAGAGAGGGAAGAGGGGTCCAGTATTAGAGTATGATGAGCTCCGAGGGGGAGCTAGCTGAATCTTCTTCCGACTAGTTCCTGAGGTGGAGAGTTTCCATGATGTTGCGCTAATATTGACTCCAGCATTGTAGCCATGGGAGAGAGGTGTTTCTAAAAATTCTCCTATTTCTTTATTTACAGGTTTTCCAAAGGATAAAACCAGGTAGAAGTTGCCAGATTCAATTGAGGAGTGGAGACTGGAAATATTGATCTCTCCAATTCTTGATGGTTTCCAGTATGTTGTCTCTGAGGCGATCTGAGGTACGCATGATGATCGCTACTTGATTCCAAATTTGAGCTGTGTATGGGCAAGTGTTGAGGAGATGGTTCATAGTTTCCTTAGACTCTCCGAACAGTATGCATAAGGAGGGTCCCACAAAACCTCTTTTCAGGAGATTGTCCCAGGTTAGAATGCTTGAGTGAGAGACCAGCCATAGGAAAAGCGTGATTTTCGGCCAGTGCTTAAGATTCCATATTTTTCCCCAGACTTCCGAATCCGGGGGGGGGTTTGACTAAGCTTGTATCTGATAGGCTTCCCATGTGCTGAAGAATCCCTATGGTCTGTAGCCCCATCGAAGATTATCCTCACCTGCAATTATGGGTATTCTCAGCTTAGTCAGCTCCTCTTGTAGAGGTGCCAAATCGACCTTCTCCCTGAGGTTAATGCGCTCCCTATCCAAATGCCAGCATCGCCAGGTGTCCTCTATGGGATTGTCCTGCTAGTAATGTGCTACTCTTGTCAAGCCTGTTCATGTAGCATGGGTGCAGATTTCACGGGCCTAATCCTCGACATTCAGGGTTGGCCATTGCTGCCAGGAATCTTGCCAGAACAAAGCCGTTTCCCCATTCCCTATCTCCCAGAAAGCATGCTGGGTGACCAAATGTCTGTTCTTCTTGGCCGCTGTCCAAATTAGAGAGCCCAGGTTGTCTCCATTCCATCTGATGAGGTTTTTATCTGCCGTATTGGGGGTATATTTCTTCCTCCACATCCTGGCCCAAAGATTACCGGGGTTCTTCAGCCAGTGCCACCAAATTTTGGCGCTGAGGACCTTGTTCATTACAGAGGGGTCTCTTACTCCCAAACCTCCCTGATGTTTGGGTCGACAGAGCTTTTCCCAGCTGACTAGTGCTATCTTCTTCTCTTTGTTGAGGCCCTGCCAGATAAAGTTTCTTTGTAGGTTTTTGATGGTGGTGAGGACGAACTTTGGAGAAGCCATCGCTGAGAAAGCATAGATCGGGAGAGCTTGTAGAACAACTTTGAGCAGAATGAGGCAACTTGGTAAGTTCAAGGCGCTATAGGTCCAGGAGGAGAGTCTTTTGGAGAAAGAAGATAAAAGGTGCTCCCAGGAGGAGTTCCGGAGCGCATTGTCAATCAAAGGGATTCCAAGGTATTTGGACGGAAGGGAGCTTCTGTTGAACCCGATAATATCAGAGATGTGTCGCTGGATCTGTGGAGGCATATTAAAGAAGAATATTTGATATTTTTCCTTGTTACAGTCCAGTCCTGAGGCTTCAAAAAAGGTTTGAAGAATCTCCTGAAGAGAGCTAGCTTCTCTGACAGTAGGGATACCCATTAAGAGCGTGTCATCCACAAACTAGCTATGCGAGATAGGGGGCGAAATTCCATGCAGGGGTAAGCCTGTTACGAGGTTCTGTTCTAAAGAAGCATGAATGGAGCGACTGAGTCCTTTGGATAAGATGATGAAGAGGAAGGGGGAGAGGGGATCTCCCTGTCTAATTCCTCTTGAAGGGGAGAAGGGCTTCGAGGGTACACCATTGATAAGTAGACAGAAGAAGGCCGAGGAGGTTAAACTTAAAATCCAAGTTACCCAGCTTTGGTTGAAGCCAAAAGCCAGGAGCATTGCTCGCATGTATTCCCAGCTAATTTTGTCAAAGGCTTTAGAGAGGTCTAATTTAAGGAGCATACCTGGGGTTTTGGTTTTCTGCAAGGAGTGAATTACTTCATGAGCCAAGATGATGCTGTCCAAGATTTGCCTACCCTCAACATAACCCGATTGCTCCGGGGAAATGATTGTTGGTAAGATCAGCTTGAGTCTCCAGGCTATTACCTTTGTAAGGAGTTTGTAAATCAAATTGCAGAGAGAAATAGGTCGATACTACTTGTCCTGATGTGCCTGCCCCTCTTTGGGAACTAAGGTGAGAAAAGTGGCATTGAGAGCTTGAAGGAATTTTCCTGTGACTCGAGAATCTTCCAGAATTTCCCAGACCTCTGTCCCGATCATCAGCCAGCAATAGTGAAAAAAGTCGCTTGTGAAGCCATCTAGGCCTGGGGCCTTTCATTTGGGGGTGTCTTGCAATGCTTGATCTACTTCTTCAATGGTGAAGGGTCGGAGAAGAGCAGCGTTTTTCTCTTGAGTTACGAGCGAGGGTATATGCCTTGTGATCTTGCTGATTGATGCCTGCCTATCTGGGTTGGGCTCTGTGAGAAGATTTTGAAAGTAGTTGATCAGGTTTGTTTCCAAGTCAGCATGTGAGTGAAGGGTTTCTCCTTCATCTGAGATGAGATGCGTGATCTTGTTGGAGTGCCTTCTCTGGACTACAGTTCGATAAAAGAACTTGGTGTTACGTTCCCCTTCCTTGAGCCATTCGATACGCGACTTCTGCTTCCACAATATCTCTTCCTGTCTCTTCCTATCTTCGAGTTGTTGGGCTACTCTGAGTTCCTGTGCTTTTAGCTCATTTGTTAACCCTTTCTCCCTAATATGAAGCTGTATCTCCTCCATTTTCTTGGACAACTGCTTTTGTGAGTCGAAGATGCTGCCGAAAGTTTTCTTATTCTAGAGTTTAAGCGTTTGCTTAAGATTTTTTAGATTCTGCTGGAATCGATACATTTTGGATCCGTTTGGTATCTCTGCCTGCCTCCACTAGTCCCGAATGTTTTCCTGGAAGTCCGGATGATCCAGCCAGAACTGCTCAAATTGGAAAGGTTTCTTCCTAGGAGTGGCTAGAACATCCACCCATAGTCGTATGGGCCAGTGATCTGATCCAGGGAGATTCAAGATCGTAGATTCCATCGCCGTGCCGTCCATCATCAGAGGTTTCGATATGAGGAAGCGATCTAGCTTGCATGCTATTTGATGCACCCCTGTTCTTCTGTTCGTCCAAGTGTGAATGTCGTTGTTGACCTCCAAGTCAATTAGACGCAGATCATCTATTAGATTGTTGAAGTCGCAGGAGTCTTGGTCCAGTCGTCTTGATCCCCCTTTTTTTTCCTCCAGGCTGCGGATGATGTTAAAATCCCCTCCAAGGATCCATCTACCATGCTTTGTTAGACCGGATAAGTGTCTCAAACTTCTGAGGAAAGCCTGTTTGTCCCTTGGGCTGGCCAGGCCATATATATTGGTTAGGTGTCCAAGCTTGTTAGAGATGATGAGCCTATACTCTGCTGTGATAGACCATCTGGTGGTGTAAAAGTTTTCCATCAGC
>JZKD02S0455679.1:143200-158725 GCA_000966675.3 Picea glauca
CCGATTTTAAAAATTTCAGCTTGGTAGCCTTCAATGTCCTTAGCTTTCCCATTTGTGAGCTGCTTAACCCCGAACTCTATGTCATCTAAAGAAAAAAATTCTTCCTTTGTAGGGAAAATATGAATGGTGTCCATGGAATTAGGGAACTCGTAAAGACTTTTAAGGTAGGAATTCCAGTTTGTTAAGGGAATCCTATTATTTTCTTTAGTATTGTGTTTTAGAATTTGGCTCCAGAACTTTTGATGATATTGTTCTTATGGAAAGGAGTTCCTATTAAAGTACTAATGCATTAATAGATACATTATTAAAGTATTAATACTAAATACATTATCAAAGGCATATTTTTGGATCAATTTTTAGTGAATTCCAGTAAAAAAGAGCCACAGGGGCTATGTTAAAAATGACATCGTTTTAACTGAAATCGACGTATATCAACCACTAATCTAGTTAAAATGGCGTTAATCAACGTATATCAACCACTTTTTACTTAAATGTGGTTGTTTCTAAAAAGTGATTGATATACGTCGAGCATTGTCATTTTCCGCCCTTTAATTATGGTTGACCATGACTATGGTTAACTTCCCTAGACATTCGCTATGATTGACCTTTTCTATGCATGACCTTCAATACAATTGACCTTGGTTGAGCATGGCTATGGTTGAATGTTGTTGACCATGGTTGACAATGGTTAACCATGTTTGACAATGGTTTATGTTTTTCACATAGAAACATTGGGAATGGTCCTCTTAGTGGAATGTTGGGCTATGTTTGTCACATTGTGACATTGGGTTGTGTACATCACATTGAGATAATGGGTTATCCTCATCAGGAAATGAAATTTGGAATTTTTCTCAAATTATGACGAGAAACATTGGAACTGTCATGTTGGGATATGTTTTTCACATTCTGACATGACATTGTAAGGTTATGGTCATCACATTATGACGTAGGGTTTTTGTTTGACATAATGTGGCCGTGGAATAGGTTTCTCATAGTGTGACAATGGGTTATTCATCACATAACAATCTTGGGAAATGGTCATCTCACTAGAATGTTGGGTTTGTTTATCACATTGTGACATAGGGTTGTGTACATCACATTGCGACAATGGGTTATCTTTACCAGACAATGGAATTTGAAATTTTTTCTCACATTATGATGATAGGATATTTTTTTCAAACTGTGACGATGTGGTTATGGTAATCACATTGCGACGACCAAGCTATGCACATCACATTGCAACGATATGGCTATGTTCATCACATTACGATGGTCGGGCTATGTTTGACACATCACGACATTACTGTGTTTGTCATATTGTGACACTACTATGTTCGTCACTTTCCAACATTACTATGTTCATAAATATGTGATGAAAAGGCTATATTCGTCACATTGCGACAATATGGGTATGTTTGTCACATTATGAAGATGAGGCTATGTTCGTCCCATTGCAACGATATGGGTATGTTCGTCACATTGTGACAATATGGGTATGTTCATCACATTGCGACAATATGGGTATGTTCGTCACATTGCGACGACAAGGCTATGTTTGACACATTGTGACATTACTATGTATATTAGATTATGACACTACTATGTTCGTCACATTGCAACATTACTATGTTCATCACTTTGTGACGTCAAGGATATGTTTGTAACATTGTGACAATATGGGTATGTTCGTCACATTACCATGACAAAGCTATGTTTGTCACATTGCGATGATAGGGCTATCTTTGAAACATTATGACATTACTATGTTTTATTAGATTGTGACACTACCATGTTCATCATATTGAAACATTACTATGTTCATTACTTTGTGATGGAAAGACTATGTTCGTCACATTGTGACAATATGGGTATGTTCGTCACAATGTGACAACAAGCTATGTTCATCACATTAAGGTGATACGAATATGTTTGATGCATTGAAACATTGCTATGTTTTTCAGATTGTGACACTATTATGTTCGTCACATTGGAACTTTACTATGTTCATCAATTTGCGACGAAAAGGCTGTGTTCGTCACATGGAAACACTATGGGTATATTTGTCACACTATGAGGTTGTCGTCATGTTTGTCACATTTCATGGACAAAGCATTGTTTGAAAAATTGTTACATTAATATGATTATAAGATTATTATAGTACTATGTTTGTCACATTGCAACATTACTATGTTCATCACTTTGCGATGATAAGGCCGTGTTTGTCACATTGAGACAATATGAGTATGTTTTCCACATTGCAACGATGGGCTATATTCATCACATTACAACAACATGGATATGTTTGACACATTGCAACATTATTATGTTTGTTAGATTGTGACACTACTATGTTCGTCAAATTGCAAAATTACTATGTTAATCACTTTGCAACGACAAGGTTATGTTCATCACATTGTGACAATATGGCTATGCTTTTCACATTATGATAGTGGGGCTATATTCGTCACATTACAACAATGGGGCTATGCTAATCACATTACGACATTACTGTGTTTTTTAGATTGTGACACTACTATGTTCATCACATTGCAATATTACTATGCTCATCACATTGCAACAACAAGTCTATGTTCATCACATTGAACCAATATTGGCTATGTTTGTCACATTACCATGGTGGGATATGTTCGACACGTTGCAACATGACATTACTATGGTTGTCAGATTGTGACACTACTATGTTCGTCATGTCGCAATGTTCGGTTTCATTCATCATAATTGAATGTCGGGTCATGTTTGTCACATGACAATGTTGGTTTATGTTCAACACAATATGAAAAGGAAGTTTTGACAAGTTTATTTATTTTTAATCTAATGAATTGTTTCCTTTGTCACAAAGATAGAAAATTTGAACTGATGTGATCAATTACATAGAATTTAACTTAAGGTCATACTTTTTCTAAGGACATTGATAGCAAATCATCTTTAATTTTACATATGACAATTTTTAGTTGTTCTAAAGAAATTGATAGAAAATCATCTTGAACATTGTAGATGATGAATTATATTTTTTATAAGGACATTGATAGCAAATCATTTAATATTTTTTACTTTTCATAAGATCATTGATAGCAAATCAATGCCACAATGTTACTAAATTATTGATAAGTTAATAAAGTAATACATTATTAATAAATTAATATATCATTAATTAAAACATTGCTAAAGTATTACTACACTAACAATGTAATACATTAACAATACATTATTACATTACTAATACATTAAATAAATATTAAATGCATTAATAAATTCTTTACTAAAGTGTGAATACATTAAAATATTAATAAAGTATTAATACAATAATAAATAATACATTAAATTAAATTAAAATTAAAATTGTTAAATTATTATCATTACATTCTTATTATTAAATTATCTTTAAATTTTTTTTTATTATAATAAATTAAACTTAATACAAATAAAATTAACTTTAATAAAACCATAACCCTAATTTTAATGTGAATAACTCTAACCCTAATCCCACTCTAATCCTAACCCTAATAAGTATTAACAATAATTGAGTTGTATAACAAAAATAGTAACTTTCTTTTAAATTTTAATGCATTTATACTAAGATTAGTGTTAAGGCATCGTGAGCTTATATTGATATTTATAATATTGTGAAAAGTATGTTGTTTATATACATAATGCATAAAATGCTTTAATAAATACATTACATTTTTACTATACAAAACAGTTCGTATTTATAAATATTAATATTACACTTTTATTATTAAATTATTATCATTAAGTTTTTATTATTAAATTATTATTATTTAATTTATTCTTTAATTATTATTTCTTTATTATTATTAAATAAACTTTAATATAAATAACCTTCACTTTAATAAAACCATAACCATAATTTTAATGGGAATGACTCTAACCCTAATTTCAGTCTAATCCTAACACTAATAATAAGTATTAGCAATAATTGAAATATATAATTAATGGGAATAACTCTAACTCTACTAATACTCTAACCCTAACACTAATAAATATTAACAATAATTGAAATGTATAACAAGAGAGATAACTTTCTTTTAAATTTTAATGCATTTATACTAAGATTAGTGTCTCAAGCATCTAGAGCTTGTATTGATATTTATAATATTGTGAGTTATTTACATGCATAATGCATAAAATAAAATAATCTTAATACAATAAAATAAACCTTAATACAAATAATCTTATTATTTTCTTATTATAATAAAATAAACTTTAATACAAATAATCTTAACTTTAATAAAAACATAATCTTAATTTTAATAGGAATAACTCTAACCCTAATTTCATTCTAACCCTAACCCTAATAAATATTAACAATAATTGAAATGTATAATACTAATTAAAATTTAAAGGATGCATTTAGTACACTAAAATTAATTTCTAAGAATTAATCCATAATGAATTCATTTGCTACTTTGGTCGATTTACATGATATGATGAGAAGAAGAGGTAGCCATGGCCTTTGACATTGCTACTATCAAATTCACAGGCTGTTACCAACTTTGAAATGATGAGGAGTATACATTGTAATGAATTTTTATGCAATTAAAAACTATCGAGAGCTCCACATTGCTCATAGAAATTTCAAAGTGCATAGATGTTGCGAATCTGGTTGAAGCAGACCAGCAACACATGCAACTATTGTCTCCCGACTGTAATATCTTCTTTCTTCTCCATCCAATTGTTTGACAGAGTTTCTGTGATCAGAAGAGTTCTACGCGAGACTTACTACGTTATTGGGAACAAATATGAAAGAGTATGAAGTATTTTTTATGGTCAAATCAACACGTTTTATCGACTGGTTCTCGAAAAACCATACTTATGAAAAAATAATCTCTTGAAACTTTAACTTGATTCATTTTGAAAACCAGTGTGCAGTGAATGGAAATGGATCAGATCCAACGAAGGAAACCTCTGGGAGCATTGCATGGAAGGAAAGAGTGGAGAATTGGAAAGTGAAGCACAATAAGAAAAGTGGCAACATCAAGGATGGCATATATGACCCGGACGAAGCCGATGATATAATGTAGTAATCATACAACCAATTTCTTGACAGTCTTCAGATTTTTTTTTGTCCTGATATTCAATTCGAATGTATTAGACATAACATTAATCAAATCTTAATACTAATAATGTTAACATGGACATTTGATTTCATATTCATTCTTGGAAATATTGATCAGGATGGCTGAAGCCGAAGCGAGACAACCTCTTTCGCGTAAGGTGTCGATCCCGTCGAATAGAATCAATACCTACATAATTGTTATTGTGATGCGTTTGGTAATTCTGGGATTCTTCTTCCGCTACCGATTAATGAATCCTGCCAAGGACGGCCTCTGGTTGACCTCCATTATCTGCGAGATCTGGTTCGCCTTCTCCTGGATCTTGGATCATTTCCCCAAGTGGTTTCCCATCACTCGCGAAACCTATCTTCACAGATTATCTACGAGGTATGATGAAAAATCAATGAAAAACTGATACGAGTCAATCGAGAAAAATACAATTGATCGAAAGATGGAACCAATCCATAAAAATTCAATAGATCGCGTGCAACGCTTCACAAACTCTACGAAGATATACATACCCTACTGACCTCTTAAGAGGAAACACAGGCTCTTAACCATTAGGCCCACTCAGGCTGTATACCTATTAATCCTTAAAAGTTGCAAACGTTGCAATCAATGGTTAGGGCAGTAATTCCTTAATCATATTGTAAATGTGAAAAGTAAATAAGGAAACATACGCATTCATAAATGCAAGGAAGTTATGAACATTAAATTACATTTATTGATTTGAGTGTAAGACAAAGAATATAAATGCATTACAAATTACTAAGACTAAATTCTTCCTTTTCTAATTCTATATTAACAAATTACATTGATTAATGAATGCATGACATGCATGCTAAGGGTGGCTTTGCTCATACTAAATTCTTCCTTCTTGGAAAAGATAATTGTAGAAGCATAAAAGACTCAAGCACAGAGTCATTATATAGCCTAATTTCAAAGTAAAATTCTGTTTCAAACCGCAAATATTTACGCCGAAAGGCGTATACCTATTGATAATGGGCACCTAATAAGTTTTCTATGGACAGGATTAAATATGGTTGGAATATTCTTAGTAGTCACACAAAATAAATGACTGTGATTTCAATCATTAACTTCCTAGCTATTATAAAGACATCCGTTTATGTGTTTACTTTTTTACATTTACCTAATCATATTTAAAAATATTAACACCAAATAAATGAAGCTCAACCGTTTATTTATTAATCAATAATAAAATTTAATATATTCTTTTAAGGATTCTTTTCATCTTATCAACCTTTCAGAATTGATCAACCACAATTATGTGGCTGTGCTAGTTTATTTCCCTCTTGAAAAATAAGAATAATAACTATATCTAGAACTTTCCAATTAAGTGGTTGTGGAGCTGCCATACATAGAACTATATATAGAACTTTCCAATTAAGTGGTTGTGGAGCTGCCATACATAGACTTTAAAAATAAGTTCCATTGTGTGCTTGTATTGTACAGGAATGCATGTATGCAGGGTTGTAATCGACCTGGGTTTGAAATTAACATATCCAACATATGCATGTGCACTTTGCTCTGTAATAAGGCGGTTTCGAGGTTGATTTAGGTGCACTTCAACGTCTGTCTACCTGTGGATGAACTCACTATTTCCTTGCCCCCCTCCCTTTGGCTTTCCAAACTTCGAGGTTGCTTTAGGTGCACTTCAATGTCTGTCTACGGATGAAATCACTATTTCCTTTCCCCCTCCCTTTGGCTTTCCAAACTTCGAGGTTTCTTTAGGTGCACTTCAATGTCTGTCTACCTGTGGATGAACTCACTATTTCCTTGCCCCCCCTCCCTTTGGCTTTCCAAGCCGTGAGGCGATGAGGAGCATAGAGGGAATGACCTAACACATGGATTGCAAAGATTTGCATGGACTACATTGGTGTCACAGAGATGTTGATGCGAGTGTGAAGGTGTCGGTCACGATATATGTCAGTTATTTAATATATCTGGTTATGTGTTTTATTTTATAATTTTATATATTTAAATGTTTTTAAATAGTGCATTTAAACTAAAAATAAATTCAAATACACTAGGGAAAATTATATCCCATCACACTGCCTTAGCTAATGAGAAAATGGATTTCAAAAATTTCAAAAATAAATTTTATTTTCTAAAAAATTGAATTAATTATAAATTTCAAAAAAACTTTGGAAGCTTTTGATAATTGTTCTACAAAATGGGTTAATCAATAGAAATTTGGGGTAAATAAACATTATTTTGATGACTATACTACTTGCCTGGCAGGTACTAATAAGAGGCAGTGAATTAACCAAAAAGATGGTTTTCTATGTCAAAATATAAGCTTCAACAATGATTAGCTTAGATTCGGGTTTGAATTTTTGGATGAGGTTTTGATGAAGTTTGACTTTAGGTTAGACTATATATAATTAATGAAAATTGAGATATAACATAAATAATAAAAAATCAACAACAAACATATATGAATAATTTATCATATAAAATCCAATTATCAAAATTATTAAAATTATTAAAATTTAAAATATAATCTACAATTGCAAATTGGAAAACAAGTTCAACATATTTTTCACCTTCAAAATTTAAAATGTTCTAGATGTCCAATGCCAAATATTTATAATTCCTAAAACAACTTCATAAAATTGAAAACATGATTATAATTTGAACATACAGTATAACTACAAGTTTACAAATTGCAAAACGAAGTAGAACATATTCTTCAAATTTCAAAATATAATTTAGGAAGTCCATAATATCAAGTATTTATAATCCATGAAATTGTTTCACAAAATTTAAAAGATGCTCATAATTTCTATTCTTGTGGCTTACAAGTAACTTACTAGTAACATCATAAAGCTCTAAATCATGAAGACCACATGGGTTAGTAAAGGTACTAGAAGTGTGACCACCAAAATCACTAATAAATGGACCTCCATCATCACTAGGCTCATATAGTGAGTCACCATCAGTGCCAAGATCCTCTTCTTTTGCACTTGAAATAGGCTCAAACCATGGTCGAGAGGAGGTGGATGCATCTTTGGCCACACTACTCAAGGCCAAATGCAAATTACTGCGGACAATAACAAGGTCTTAAAACCTTGTAGTTAGTTACTTGTTTCTTTTCTTGGATTGAATATGGTTAAAACTACTCCAATTCCTTTCACAAGCAGAGGCACTGCATCCCTGACTCAAAACACGAATTGAAAATGGTTGCAATTTAGGTACATTATGTCCATAAAACTGCCACCATATCCTTGGATGAATAACAAGCCTATCATGTATGGAATAATTTCTTCCAAATGTCCCCTCTTCTAACCTATAAGCCCGAAGTTTCTCTCTAAGCCTCATGGCTTCTTCTTGATCTGGAGTCGACCACTCAATAGTTGTATAAAGACCACTCATTACTTCTGCATCATTACTTATTTCTATCTCAAACAATCTAGGGTATAAATAACAAGTTTCTGCATGCAAAGGACTATGCAACATCTTCCATATTTCATCTATTACCTCCCACATTTTCATGTACTAATTTTCCATGTTTTCAAAGGATTTTTCAATGGATTCCTGACAACGATTGATGCCCTCATAAAAAAAATCCATGAAAGGGGTGTCACTATCAACCATGCGAAGCATGTCAAAAATTGGTTCACACACTTTTAGAACCTTGACAACACTTTCCCAAAAAGCATTGGCTAAAATGATTTGTTCCAATTCCTTCCCTTTAACTTCGTTTGAAAGGTGTGAGTTTTTCCACTCAGTGATGCAAATAGCACTTCTTACACTTGCCTTTTCCTCAACCACTCTTTTGAGAGTAATATAATATGTGGAAAATTTGGTATCACAGAACCTTAATAGCTCTCTATATGCTTGCCTCCTATACAAGCTAAATGTGAGTTGATGGTTAATTATGAAGTGAGAAAATTGTTTCCCCTTTCGAACTACCTGATTAATCCATTGAAACTTTGCTAAATCATGCAACAACAAATCAAGGCAATGAGCAGCACAAGGGGCCCAATAGATTTTTTTATATTTATCCATTATCATATTTTCAACTCACACACAATTTGAGGCACCGTCGGTGACAACTTGGACCACATTTGATTCCCCAACTTCAAGAATCGATTCCTCTAAAATTTTGAAAATATATTCAGAAGTCTTATTGTGTCCTAATGCATCAACTACCTTAAAAAATAATACCCCTTTAGGGAAGTAAACCAACACATTAATCAATGACCTATGACACATATTTGTCCAACCATCTGATAAAATTGTGCACCTTGTTTCTTTCCAAGACTCTTTGATCTTCATCAATCTACTTGTCACCCTTTCTTTTGACCTCTTGAGAAGAGTGGTACTTATAGTTTCAGATCTTGGAGGTACATATCCTTTTCCAAAATCATGCATTGATAAAGTAAGGGCTTCTGGCCACATTAAATGAGATTGCAGATTCAAAAAATATGTCAACCACAACATCATCAGCTTCTTGCTTCTGTATGAGCTTCCAGAGAGAGTTTAATGTGGTTGTCCCACTTGATTTTGTTGGCTGATATGAACTTCCAGTTGCCACCATAACTGAAGAAAATGGGTTGTAGTTCCTTGAAATATCTTCCTGAATGCGTTGTCTTTTGTTTTCATTCACCTTCTTGGCCTTTTTATTCCATCATAATAATTTTGAAGTGTCTCCCTGAGTTATGCAGACACTTTTTTGCAGCCTTAAACACCACCTCCTTTACCATTACTAATAGAGAGTAAGTGCTCCATTACTCTTGTTAAAGACTCAACAAACTCAACATTGCATAATCTGCATTTCACATGTCTCCCATTGAACACATTCAATTTCTCCACATGTTGCCATGCCTTTGTTGTTGATTTTGGAGGTGCCATGAAAAATCAAATGTTTATGAATAAAAAAACAAATGTTCTTCTTGAGTTTTATTCATTCAAATGTATAAAAAAATAAAATTGTGAATCGGTAGACTCTTTGAAAATATGTAACAATTAGGGGTAATCTAGATGCATTTGAACAAAGAAACTCATAAACATTAACAACAATTGCCATATGTTACCATTAACCAATGAAAACTATGAAGAAAGTTTCTGACCGACAGAGAAATTCTGATTAGAAGTTCTGAACTATTGTTTTTCGAGGAAACAACTAATGAACTCAAACAATGAGATAAAATAAGAAAAAAAAATCATGGAAAGGTGCAAAGAGTTTTCCATGCATATACTATATAGCATCACACTCAAAAAACTCCCCTAGGTCCTAATTGGACACCAATATATATAATTCCACATCTGGAAAATTGGAAGTCATTGCTGCTACAATCTACTTGGAGGCTGGAGAAAAATTTCAAAAATCTTGGAAATGACAGATAAGCATTTGTGGAGATAGAGCTCTAACACTAAATAGAGCCCTACCCTTCAAGAAATAATATCAATGGTAGACTCAAACAATATACCTCACAAGATCTGAGGCTTTCAAATTTGAGCAGTGAAGAAATGATATCCACAATCAAAGCATCATTAGTAATTTAAAGGGGAAAATTATAAGCTTACAGTGCAAGGACTAGCATAAGAACTTATGTCGTTGTTCAATGTTATCTATTGAAATAAACTCTTCCAAAATTCTAATACATATTTTAATAATTTATATTGATTTTTCTACATTCCTTTCACTACACATAGGTTTGACTGCTACACATTTATAAACTGAGATAATCACTAAAGACCATATTAACATTCTTCTTAAAGTTGAAAATAATTATAGGACTGAAAATTCAGAAAATATCATTCAACAGAAATGCAAAACAAGCAACAAAAATTATAAATAGGATCTTCCTAATCAGATAAATTTTTATCATTGTAATTTGTAGTTACAACATGTTATGCTCGTATAAACTATTAGTATGTGAACGCATACACATTAGCCATTCATAATCAAATGAGAATAAAAAGGAAAGAACAAGGAATCATCCTGGGTTTTAGAAATTCTATAGGTTGTCATACATTTATGAAAAGTTCTAAAAAATAATATAGATGTACTTTGAGATAATAGTTTAGAAACAATGCAAAACCTGGATAGTTGCAACTTCATGTGTCGCTGTTGGCCCTTGGGTAAATTGTGACGGTGCGGATCATGATTTGTGTGTGCACTTTGCACACTGCACTATGAAATGTTTACAAGGGTCCGAAACAAGCCTGCAACAATTCCTAAAATGAGGTCCAAAACGATAGGCACCTGCAGGAAGTGTTTTTGAGGGTTAGATTGCTCGCCACTTGGTGAAGAGAACATGGAATAAGATTGAGAAGAAGTGTGCAGTTGGAACATGGTGGTAAAAGATAGCTAAACTTGTTTCTGCCAAAATACTTTCTGCTCAATAATGTTGAAACTTTGTCCACAAAATGGCTCAATGTCAATGATACTTGGTCTTCAACAATAGAAGAGACAAAACTTTATCTTCAACAATAGAAGAGGATCTTCAACTCTAAAGAGGATTTTACCGGTGTCTTCTCATAATCCAATGAACAGGTGTCATCCACTTCCCCACATACAAGCATCCACAAGTTTCAGAAGCCATCCTCATTCTTCTTTGGATTTATTTTTTGGAGTCATTCACATACAAGGCATATCCATCTTCATCTTCATAATCTTGATTCATGTCTTGAATTTCCATACTTTACCGATCATTTGTTAGAGTAGATAATTATAACAAAACAACTACATTTGTATTGAGTTAGCTAAGCTCAATACCTTTATACATTACCAATTCTAAGACATTGTGCCATTTTCTTTGCTCTACATGGTTTTTTGAAAATTAAAATCACATGACTTATTTCATAATCTCACACAGACATAATTTGACTTTACACAAGCGACCTTTTAACATTATAATAAATCACTTCCAATTCCTTTTTATCTCTTTATGAATGCCAAAAATAATCCTTTTAAAAATTAAAATTTTATGACTTTTTTTTTATAGCTTCTTGTTTTTTAATAAATTCCCAAATAAATTTTAATTCATCCTTGAAAATTGAAACAAAACTTACGTCTTAATTCTCACTTATTGGCTCCTTCTGGGCTTCTCAACTCCTTTTATTTCTTTACAAGTTATGTGGCTGCTCCACATATATTAATAAATAATTATAAGAAAACCATATAGCTTTTCTTTTCTTTCCTTTATCCTGATTTTTCTCCGATACCTTGTCTTTCCTTTATCAATTCTCCATTGTTGAGTCTAAGGAAGATTGCAATATGGTTGTGTCCTTCTCTAACTCCATGAACTTGATCTTATCTTCCACGAGGTTTTACATAGACTGATCTCCACTACCTCCGAGGCCTTCACATATAAGTTTACCTCGCTTACAAAAATCGACAGAAATAGTGCGGCTCCTCCAACACGAAACCCTAATTTCTCTTTCTGTGCACGAGAAAATACACGAGGTTTTACATAGACTGATCTTCAGGCTCTTGGGCCCTCCTGTGAGGGAGTCGAGCCCAAACCCACCCTCATACCATGTCAAAATATAAGTAGAGACAAAATTGATGCAACACACTACAACATGTTGATGTGTTCTGTATATTAATATGAAACATATAGTTACAAATATGGTTACAAATACGTTACAGAGGTTTACCAATTCCTATAACTGTAATTAATTCATTTTCCTTAACATTATGCAATCCTTATTATAAATAAGACAATTCCATCTCCACCTTCCAATTCATTGATCAAAACTGTTATCATATTAATCCGTACACCCGTACATATGGAAAACATACAAATAATATCAGTCATTCGTAGATCCAGAAATATTGAAAAAATACAAATAATAACAATCATTCATTCATTTATTCATGCGTTGGCCACTCCTGAAAAATTCCAATGATAGCAATGACCTATTCATGAGTTGCATTGAGTCAAGACAACACAAGCAATAATTTATCAAAGAGTATAGCGATAATTTCGATACATAGATAGCCATTAGATCAAGTCAACATTTTCAATGACTACAACAAGTAGGCGCACTCAAACAACTTGTGAACCTTCAATTGCCTTCATTCAAGATATAACATAGTTTTAAGGCATTCACGTGAAGACAATAATGTAGATATAATTAGGATAGACCACCAAAAATCCCCCCTTCACTTGCGCATGAACCAACCAAATGTCACTAGTTTCATTAGAACATCAACTTTCTCCACACCTTTTTCCGAATCAACTATCATTTTTACCTTCTTCAACTTAACCCTAATGCATATTTTCTTTCAAATATTCCTCACAAGGTTTCTTACTACAATTTTTTTCTCCAATTCTTTAATCGTAGGGATATGGGTCTCTTGATTAAGAGAATCACCAACAATTCGATGGAAAGTTGCAGGTTTGTCTTCATGTAGAGAGTGTAGAGACTTAGACTGAACGAAATTGGGTAAATATAAGTAAAAAAATATCTTTTTGCATGGAACCTTCATCCTTTCCATGTGCCTCTCGATTTTTTTTTTTCTAGATCTACCAGTCTCCTCCAATATGCCCACCTAACTAAGACCCCCCACCCTCTTTCATATCTCCATCCAAAACTTTTTCTGTAAGGCTCATAAACACCATGTCCTTGGACACATCCTCCATGAATGCTATGGTGCTTTGTCACACCTCTAGAATATCCTTTCATGATGTGAATATGGAATGAGGATTATGCACATCATCCCCTCCATAATCCACTAGATCCATCCCCAAGTCCATCACTTTGTTAGACTAGGTACCCTAAGACCTAACTGAGATATGGGCATGTGAAACCCCTATATTAGACCATCCTCTTATCATATCCTTTTGGCTCCAATGTACAAGATTAATATATAGATAGTTACATTCTTACAAAAAAATGTTTAGTGGTTATATAGAAAAATTTAATAACTTAATATTAAATGTTCTCGTATCTAAGTTCTAAATAAAACATTCTTCTTATACAATGATATAATAATATAGGAACTCAACATGTCACTTTTAGGAATTTATCGGGTTGATAGGATAACAATCCTCTCAACCACCTAATCTAAACCCAATTGACCATCCAAATCCATCATTCTATTGACACCACTATATTTTTTACAAATGTTGTCTAGAAAAACATAATAAAACATATAATAATAGGTCGCCCCAAGCCCTAAGGGTTATCTCAAGTGGTTCTGAGCTAGATGTGAAGCTATCCCTAGCGGAGGAGGTCACAGGTTCTAATCTCTTGTTCCCCCTTGGGGTTAGGCCTGTAATCAGGCCGATGACGGGTTCAAATCTCTTGTTCCCCCTTGGGGTTAGGCCCATAATCAGGTCGACGGTATAACCTCGTTAACTAGGAGGGTTTACCATGGACTTAGCTAGTATAAACACATTAAATCGAAGGGTTTTTTGTGATCTTCTTCCGTGGACATGGCTAGCATTGATTCTGATGCAGTGAACCACACGAAAAAAAATAGTTCACTCTAGCTAGAAAACAATATATTAAATATAAAAAAGTATATTAATATATTTTATAATACTTTAATATTAATGTATTAAACCAACATAGATCTAGCATAGATTCATCTTAACCCCAGATCTATCTAACATGTAGAGGGATCAAATCTCTTCAGGTGAAAACATTTTTTAGAGTTCAAAAATTGAGGAAAGGTTAAAGGTTTTCACCTCCAGATATTTGATCCCTCTCATTCCTTGATATATCTGAGGTTAATATATATCTATGCTGGTAATAATTTAATTTTAATGTCACTGCCAAGCGAGACATCGAATTGGTGTATGAGACCCCCTTGTTTGTGGGACAAGGGACTCCATCAACAGATAAATTTGAGTGCTAAAGTCTATTGAGGTGTACATACCTTTCCCCCTTTGGATTTGAACATGTAAACTCCTGATTTTCATATAAATCTATTTGAATTAAATAAAATGAAAATAATTAACATTAAAGATAGTTAATATTTAAAAAATTATAAGAAAATAATAATAATAATAATAATAATAATCTATTTTTAAGGTCATGGCCAAGCCACATCAAATTGGTGTATGGGACCCCCTTGTTTGTGGGACAAGGGACCCTCCTCCACCATGGGTGAGTGCACAAAGTTGGTGGACGATAAAGTGGCAACAAGATGAGTAGGAACATACACTCATAGGAATGCGCACACGTTTCTGATGTGAAAGGTTCAGAAAACCCCAAACCTCCACTTAGTAAGCCACGTAGGCACGCTCCCAAGAACAAATGCACATTCTCAAGAACACACACACGTTCCTGAGAAACACGTGTACACGAAAATGTGCACATTCCTAAAACAAATTGAAATAAAAATAAGGTGTGTGTGTTTTAGGAACATGCATGCATTCCTAGAGCATGCATGCCTTATTATTAACAATAATGCACACACATTCCTTTAACATGAAATATTCTC
>JZKD02S0455679.1:187336-204228 GCA_000966675.3 Picea glauca
GATTTGCCTCCTTATATGTAGATGTATGCAGTTGTTAATGTTGAGAATTTGAAGTTGTATGAGCCTCCATTGATTGATGATCAAGGAGAGCATGTTCGGATTCCTTCCATAGATGTTTTTTCTCCAGAGTATCTTACAAAACTGCAGGAAGACACCATCCTTGACAGGAGAACGCGAACTTCAAAACGAGGAAATGTGGAGTATCTTCGAGTTGGTCTTAAAGGGACGAATCCAAGCAAGGCCAAGTGGATTGAGGTTTGAAGGGTGAGGGAACTTTACCCTCATCTTCACATAGACTGAAAAATAGTCTTTTGGAGGTCCAAAAGCTTCCTAATGGGGAGGTGTGATCAGGGGATCAAATTTTGCTCAAAAATTCAAAGTGCTCGGAATCACTTCAAACTGGACGAGAGTGTAGGCCTCATCGTTGTGAACCCAATGCAACTCATTTCATCTCAAACGGATGTCAGGAGCGAGAGATGTCGCAATCTGTTTGAAATGTCAAATAGGCAAAAAAAGGACGATGACTATACAGTTCGTACAGTCCGTACAGGCTGACGTGGCATGGCCGTATGACCATATGATGATGTGGCATGTGATGATGTGGTAGAGTTTGGTTGGCAGTTGAGGGCGAATGATATCTTGACACGTGGCATTGTTTAGTCAAATGATTGGGCGCCACGTGGCACCCCGTTAGTGGTTGATTGTTTTGTTTGTTAAAATGTATTGGAGTCCGGGGGGTTCGACCCCAGGACCTCCCCACCATGTAAAGTCTTCACAGCAGCCGCCGGACCATGGTACCGCCGATTGTTTCTTGTTACATATGTGTGTTTTATTGTATTTGAATTTACACTATGTAATAAACGACGGGGGGGGATGGGCCGGGGCTTAGCCCCAACCTGCGGTCATATTGTTAATGTATGTGACCATATTGTATCGTGTAGAAATGTTAAACTGGCCCACGGTCATTTGTGTTTTTACATATGACCATACCATATACCATGCAACCAATGGTTGGCGCAGGGTTTTTAATACATAGCCCGTGGTCTTGTTAGGACATATGACCATAACCAGAGCGCGAAGGGGCTTAAGTTTTGGTTTAAAATAGTTGTAACGAATTAAGCCCTTTTTGCCAAATGCACACAGTCTTATGACCCATGTGCCCAGGTGCTAGGCGGTTAGGGGTTGGTGCGCCCATAACCGTCCTACAGTTTGCACCATTGGCGTGGTTGCACCCGGTGCTAGGTTTTTACGCTATATATTGCATGTGTGCCAGGTTCATTTGAGAAGGGTACGTTTTGTAGATGCAGAGACAACAAGCTTGAAGGGGGGACTTCCAGGAGGTCTAACTTCTTCGTTTTTCGACCGATTGAGGTGCCGAAAAATCCCAGCTAGGGGTTTTTGGATGCTCTGAAGCCATTGGAGCAGTTGGTTGGTCAGTTTGAGAATTGTAAAACATGTTTTTGAGCACTTTGGGAAATCAATAATAAATGATCCATTGGAAGCTGGACCAGGAGATGTAGCCCAAGAGAGGGGTGAACTCCTTTATCAATTGCTATGTTTATGTGCTTATGTTCATTGATTATGCTGCTGTCTATGTGTATTTTTCATGAGTAATACTTTAATTTATGTGTTGCAAAGTTGATCCATTTGCTTTTAACACATAACATTTACTTGCAATAATTTCAAGATTTTCAAGTCTTCTTCATTTTTAGATCAGGGTGAGAGAAACCACAACAACATAAAGCACTTAATTGACACTAGGATGACGACCACAACAGAAAACGGGCATCCACGAGGCTCCACACGAACATACAATGGTCCGCAAGCCACACATAGTAAAGCACCGCGCGACCATAATAGTCCACTGGAAACATAGACATGGGCTTCCCAAAGCTGGTGATAGACATATGCTGCAGCATAACAAGGCTCAACAATTACGGGACATTTGGTTTTCCCCAACTAACAGTACATAACAGACTCACGACTCAGGTTTCGGGGATGCGTGAGGGTGTACATAGATCCCACGTAGAGACTTAACGGTTCAGGTAAGGATTCCCTAGAACAAACACCAAAATAGAGGTCGATCCTGGACACCCGCGAGTTCAGATGAAGGATGGAGAATGGGAGGAGGAACCCCCATCACAGCTCAACTCAACAATTTTAACTACATTCGCTTAGATTGACACTTGTCACCCATGAAGCTCATTCCTTCCCATTTGGAAGTCACTCGTCCTTCCAAAGAACTTAAGATAAAACATTACATTTACATGGATTTTGGAATAATATTAAAATATTATTCCTAAGGACTTAAGCCCCTAGGCTCAATACTTAGCCTCTCTTTCCAACCTTCCAGCCCCTCAATCCCTTACCCACTCTGTGGAAGCTTAGTCCCCCATCACTCATTCATCATGGCCGGTCTGCACGCAACGATGTTTATATTTTTATTAATGTTCTGCAAGATTACATATACAAAAGTAGGCTCCCGGCCTTAACACTTAGGCTCTCTGGACTAATAATACATAAGCCCACCAACTTATATAAACTTGGCTCACTAGCCTATAAAACATAATAACAATTCATAATGCAAGATTTATACTTCATAGACATGATTTACAATAGGGCTTGGCCTTGGGGACATTACAATCCCTTCCCCTTATTTTTGCACTATCCTCAGTGCAACTTTACACAACATTTGCAAGCTTTTCAAAATTTTCAAAAAGATGTGGGTACTTTGCCCGCATAACATCTTCATTCTCCCATGTCATGTCCTCAGGACTGTACCAGGTCCACTGGACCTTTACAAGACCTATATCTTGATTCCAGAGATGTTTGTTTTTTCTGTCCAATATGCGCACATGATGCACTTGCAGGACACCTTCTTGTTCCACCTGAATCACATTCCAATCGACAACATGATTAGCATCTGGTATATATTTATTAATCAATGAAAAATGAAATACATTATGTACAGTCATAGATGTAGGTAATGCAAGCATATATGCAATTGGCCCAATCCTTTCCAGGGTTTCAAATGGCCCACAAAATTTGTCTGCCAACTTGGTGCAACTTCCCAGCTTTAGGGAACTCCTGTTAGCTTTCACTTTCAGGAAAACATGATCACCCACTTTGAACTCTCTGTGGGTTCTGTTCTTATCAACATAACTTTTCTGCCTGTCTTGGGCAACTTTCAAATTCTGCTTAATTTTTATCATTTGGTCCTCCATCTCCTTGAACAACTATGGCCCAACTACTGTTCTATCAGCTGGATTATCCTAGATCACTAGAGTATTGCACTTTCTTCCATAAAGTGCTTCAAATGGGCTCATCTTCAACGATGCATGATACCCATTGTTGTAGGAAAATTCTACCAAGTCCAGGTAGTCTTCCCATCTTGATGGTTTGTCCATCACATACATTCTTAGTATGTCTTCTATTACTCTGTTCACCCTCTCTGTCTATCCATCAGACTCATGATGATAAGTTGTACTAAAGTTCATATTCGTTCCGAATCCTTTGAACAATCCTTTCCAGAAATTTGAGGTGAATTTCAGTCCTCTGTCAGACACAATCATTTTAGGAATTCTGTGAAATCATGCCACTTCCTTCACGAAAATATCAACAACATCTGCTGCCTTGTGAGTAGTTTTCAGTGGAATAAAATGGGCATCTTTTGTAATCTTTTCCACCACCACCATGATCGGATCATGCAACTTTGTTGTTCTGGGAAATCCTGTAATAAAATCCATTGTCACTACTTCCCACTTCCACTCAGGAATGGGTAAAGGTTGCAGCAACCCTGCTGGGTGCCTATGCTCAGCTTTAACTTTCCAACACTCCATACATTTGGTGATTTATTCAACGATCTCTCTCTTCATACCCGGCCAAAAGTAATGGCTCTTGACCGCTGCTACTATTTTCTGATATCCAGGGTGCCCTGCATAAGGCACATTATGCATCTCCTGCAAAATCATTTGTTTCAAGCAATGGACATTGGGTAAAAAAATTCTATTCTTGTACAGTAGTAGTACTCCATCTGTTTCCAATTTATAAATTTCCATCTTCTGTGGCATCTTACCTTGCTATAGCTTGGCTACCAATTCTCTATACTACATATCTACATTTCTAGCCTCTAGAATTCTTCTTTTAATATCAGTCTGATACATGCTAATGGCTGTAGCATGTAATTCATGCACCCTCCTAGTGAGTGCATCAACCACTTTATTCTCCTTTCCTTTGATATGCTTGATCTCAAAGTCGTATTCACACAGAAATTCCAGCCACCTACTTTGTCTAGTGTTTAAGGTTGGCCGATCAAACAAATATTTCAGACCATTGTGGTCTATTATCAATTCAAATCTCCTTCCCATGAGGTAATGTCTCCGTTTCCTCAGAGCATGAATGATTGCTGCCAACTCCAAATCATGAGTGGCATAATTCTTTTCGTGCTCTTTCAGCTTCCCGGACTCATAACAAATTACAAATCCATTCTGACTAAGAACTCCTCCCAACCCTTCTTTACACGCATCTGTGCACACCATTAAATCCACATTTGGATCTGCAATCCTCAAGATTGGAGCGCTGGTTAACAACTGCTTCAATCGCTGGAAAATTTTCTCACATTCTTCAGTCCACTGAAACTTTTTCTCTTTCCTTTGCACAGAAGTGATAGGATGAGCTATCTTTGAGAACCTTGCAATAAACCTTTTGTAATAGCCCGCTAGACCCATAAAGGATCTAACTTTCACCACATTCCTTGGCACTCACCATTCTCTGATGGCCCCAACCTTCTCGGGATCCACGATGATCCCTTCTTCTGAAATAATGTGCCCCAAGTAGTGGATCTGCCTTTGATAAAATGAGCATTTGCTCAACTTGGCATACAACTAGTGTTCTCTCAACACTTGCAGCACCATCCTCAGTTGTTGTGCATGCTCTTCCTCTGACTTGGAATACACCAAAATGTCATCCAAGAAGACTATGACAAACTTGTCTAGATAGTCCCTGAATACACCAATCATCAAGCACATAAAAACAACAGGTGCGTTCGACAGTCCAAATGGTACCACTGTGAACTCGTAATGACCATACCTTGTTCTAAAGGAAGTCTTGTTGATGTATTAATCCTTTATTATTACCTGGTGATATCCCGATCTGAGATCTATCTTCGAAAATATTTTCGCACCTTTCAACTGATCGAAAATATCATCGATCCTCGACAGAGGATACTTGTTCTTGACAGTTACTTTGTTCAATTGTCTGAAATCAATGAATAGCCTCAACGTCCCATCCTTCTTCTTCACGAACAGGACCGGGGCACCCCAAGGTGACACGCTTGGGCGAATGTACCCCTTCTTTAGAAGCTCTTCAAGTTGCAATTGCAACTCTTTCAGCTCTGGCATACTCATTCTATAAGGAGCTTTTGACACTAGAGCTGCTCCAGACATGAAATTTATAGAGAAATCGATATCTCTCTTTGGAGGTAGTCTGGGTACCTCCTGAAATACGTCTTCAAACTCTGTTAGTACCGCATGGTCTCCAATCTTTGAGACTTCATCTCTGGATGCTTCCTAGACATGGGATGCAAACAATTGACAACCTTTTCTATAGCACTTAATCAACTGCATTGCTAAGATTTCTCTAACAGTAACAACTCTAGGAATTCCTTGGACCATTTTTCGATTCCCCTCCTCATCCAAGCATGTAAATTCCTTGTTGAGGGCATGGTGCTTGTCCAACCAGTCCATCCCAATTAAACAGTCATAAGAGCCTAAAGGAAAAATATTCAAATTGACCTTCATGCTCAGTCCATTCATGTCTACAAGACAAGACTTGACTAGCTCTGTGACTTTCCTCTTGGTTCCTGTAGCTACCTGCACTACCCAAGACTTTTCATGTTTTCTTCTTATCAAATGCAAACTTTCTACCACTCTAGGGTCGATATAACTATGGCTAGCCCCTGAATCAACTAAAATAGTAAATGGTTGGTTTTTTATCATACCTTCTACTTCAATCATGTGCGACTAAAATTTATCTTGCTTGTTGTCCAGGGCCGCATAGATCCTTGGCATTCTACTGCCCATGTCCTCCACTGTTTCAGCTTGTTGAACATTATGGACAACTCTTGCTTTGCCTCTTTTATGGGGACAATCTTTGTACTTGTGGTTCTCTTTATAGCCCCAACACTGAATGGGCATCTGTCTCAACCTTTGTTTTCCCACTTCAACCATTCTCGGCTCTCTAAACGATGGATGTCCTTAAGGACTATTTCTGAAGAAGGGAGGTTTGTTTCCCTTCTGGCTTTGTTCTTTCTTAAACTTCTTCTGGTCAACCCAAGCCTTCCGAAAGGTAGGCTTTTCTCTTTGCTGTTCATATATTCTTATTGTTTCTTCCATAGTATTAGGATCATCATACTGAATCTTATCCCCAATATGAGGTGGTAATCCACTTAGGTACCTATGAATCTTGACAGAATCATCTTTGATGAACGAAACATACTTCAACAATTCTAAAAACTTCCATTCATACTCATCAATGGTCTTGTTGTCCATATTGAGTTCAAAGAACTCTTTCATCTTTATGTCGTAATATCTTTTAGTTAAGTATTTCCTCCTGAAATACCTCTTGAATTCCTTCCATGTGATATCCTTCTCTCTAACGTGCTGCACCTACATAAGCTGATCCCACCACATGGATGCTTTTCCTTTTAGTTGATACATCACAATTCTTCCTTCTGCATGAGAGGAATAATTCTGTAGTTGGAAATATTTCCTCATGCCAAGCAACCATGTTTCGACATCTTCCTCCTTCTTATGTTCTACATCAAACGTAGGAGGCTTAATCTTATTCATCTCCCCTTTCAATTCATCCACTCCAGATCTTCGGTGCTTTCTGGTAGGAGATGGGCTTGAACTACTGTGTGCTTCCCTATTGGAATGCTTTGGGGAGTGATGACGATGTCTGTTGACACTCCTTGATCTTCTTTTCCTCTTAGGGGTCCTGCGACTCTCTGGCTTGCTTGAGTCACTCTCCTTTTCCAATTTCTTTTCTATTCTTTCTAGACTCTTCAACATCCTTAAGTTGAATTGACCCTGCCTATCCCTAACTTTCATGAGATTTCGGCTATCAGCTCGGCGAGCCTGGGCATCTTTCTGCAATCTTTCAATGATTTTAATCATATGTCCTTCCTTATCCAATTCTCTTCCGTGCCCATTGAAGTTCTATCCTTCGACTCCCAAGTTGACATCCCTTCCTTCTCTTTCGTTCTATGAATTGGAGGCAATCAACACCTCTTCCATTTATATACTCGACATCGATTCACGGCTGTCCTGACACTCATTGAACTCTGCACACACAACATGCAGTCAAACGAAGTTTTTTAGGCCTTAAACCCTAATAAAACTACAACATTCATAAACCAACGCGAGTAAGAAAACGTTTTGATTCCACGAATTTTCTGAGCTCTGTTTGGATCTGCAATTTCCAGTTATAGCCCTCGTTTTCTTAGTCCCCAACCCATGTGTCCATGGGTCATGATCAAACACTAAAATACTAGGTTCTATAAGTCTCTCCAAACGAAACTTCGTGTTTAAGGATTTCAGGGCTTCAGGGTTTTGGGTTTTTGGTCCCGGAGGTTCTCACACTCACTTCCCTCTCCAACTCCCAACTTCCAAAAATTTGATTTCCTTACCCTCCAGGCCCACAGCACAGCTGTCACCCACTAAGGTAGTGACACATTGTGTCCTTAAGAAGGTCCACCTCACTCCCAACGATGTCATGGGGCCCCACTATTTTTACTTTTCATTTCAGAGTTTTGGGCATCAGGATTTCATGCATCTACACATCTCGAACTTCCGTTTGCTGAAATTATGAAATTACGGTCTATTCATCTACTTGATCCAATGGTCAAGTTCCTCTCCTACGATCTACGGTGTAGATCATTTTGGGATTTCAGGGTTTCGGTTTTTCGGTAACTGAGAGTTCACGATGCAGCGAATCCAACCTCTTGTCACTTCAATCCTCGAATTTTGATACATGAGTTCTTGTACGAGATCCAATGATCCTCGATGATTTGGATCTAACGGTCCATATCTTTTTGGAGTTTCATGAACTGAGAGTTCACGATGCAACAACTCCAAATCTCTTGTCACTTCAATCCCCGAATTTCGATATGGAGATTCATGTATGAGATCAACGACTGTGAGCCTCCTCTGATTTGACGGTTCATATCTCTCCTATGCTTACACCTATCAAAGATATTCATCCCTAACTTCTTCTCTAGTTGGCTAGATCTAATGACTCACGGGATTTTGACACTTCTTCCTGGAAGCGCTCCACTATCTGATTCTACCCTTGTTAATCCCTTTCATGATTTGGGACTTGGAGTGACCAAAAATTTGGCATGCACTCCAAGTTCACGATCCCTGAATTCACGAAAAGATCCAACTGTTCAAACCAACCACGACCAATGACCCATGTTTATTCTGGATCCTAGGGTGGCGAGTTTCTCCATCCACTAACCACCTTGCAACTTCTGGCCATCTTACGACCCTCGCGATTTCGTGATTTCTCCACAAAGAATTATGACCATCCAACTCTACTTCTCAAGGACTTCTGGCCAATGACTTGGTACCCTCCTTCTGAATCTTTATCTACTTGATCCAACACTACTGGTGTGGAGTTCTCTCTCTCCTTGTGGCCATATACCACACTGGCTACAATTTTATAATATCGCTACACCTCCTGAGCTTTGTAACATGGTCAAGTAGTCTGTTGACACTCAGAAACATTCTGAGGTCTAAAGTTAGTCCTCCAGACACAATTTCTTCTCAAAACCTCGTTCCAAAGACCACTCATCCAACCCATCCAGGCTCAACGTTGAAACTAG
Source organism: Picea glauca (assembly GCA_000966675.3). Lineage (NCBI taxonomy): Eukaryota > Viridiplantae > Streptophyta > Pinopsida > Pinales > Pinaceae > Picea > Picea glauca. Next base: position 196,221 of record JZKD02S0455679.1, read on the forward strand.
GCTCTGATACCATACTGTAACGCCCCCCCAGCCGTTACATCCCACTTGGCCGGGAAAATGCTACTATGCAGAACAACATCATTCTCATACTTAATTAATAACATGCATTTAAGTCATATTAAACACATTTAACTCAGAGTAAGCACAAGATTACTGCTAACATAAATAATTCCTGTCATTAACAATAATTCATATGCACAACAAAATACATGAGACATATAAGCATCATAGGCATGCAAAACATAATATTAAGCATAAGTTGATACTTATCTTTGAAACCGTGGTAATTCCACCAACCACATGTAGGCCTTCCATGAACCTCCCAGCCTTAGACCACGCTGCTCATCACTCTCAGCAGTGGGTCACCCCTGAGCTGGGACTAAGCTCCACCCAAGGCAAGGAATCCTAGTCTAGGTTGAGGTTACAGAGAAAACTACAGAGAATAATCGAAAGGATTCTTCATAGGATGCTTTCTTACGCCCACTACTCACGGGCTCTCATTCGCCACATGCATGTTCCGCCCAGGAGTATACACTTTCACAAGAACAATACATCAATGCTTCACCTCCCTCTCTGGATCTTGGAAACAGGCCGGATAAGGAAGTCTTAGAGCTCCGTAGCTGGTGTTGGACTCTCTCTAGGAGAAAACCACTTCCCAGTAGACTCTCTCACCTAGAGGGAGTTTCTCACAGGCTTGAAAACCTGCTTCTTCTACCATGGGCCTGACAACCTGCTTCTTTAGCACACCCTTCGACTCAATTCCAACTAGGTGAGGGAAACTGCAACAACATCAAGCACTCAGTTGACACCAGAATGATGACCACAATAGAAAATGGGCATCCACGAGGCTCCACACGAACATACAATGGTCTGCAAGCCACACGCAGTCAAGCACTGCGCACCCACAATAGACTACTGGAAACACAGACACGGGCTGCCCAACACCGGTGACAAACAGATGCCACAACATAACAAGGCACAACAAATACCAGACCTTCGGATTTCCCCAACTAAAAATACAGGATAGACTCACGGCTCAGGTTTCGGGGATGCGTGAGGGTGTACAAAGAGCCCACGTAGAGACTTAATGGTTTAGGTAAGGATTCCCTAGAACAAACACCAAAATAGAGGTCGATCCTAGACACCCGCGAGTTCAGACGAATTTTGGAGAATGGGAGGAGGAACCCCCATCACGACTCAACTCAACAGTTTTAATTGCATGTGCTTGGATTGACACTTGTCACCCATGAAGCTCATTCCTTCCCATTTGGAAGTCACTCGTCCTTCCAAAGAACTTAGGATAAAACATCACATTTACATGGCTTTTGGAATAATATTAAAATATTATTCCCAGGGACTTAAGCCCCTAGGCTCAATACTTAGCCTCTCTTTCCAACCTTCCAGCCCCCTAATCCCTTACCCACTCTGTAGAAGCTTAGTCACCCATCACTCATTCATTGTGGTTGGTCTGCACGTAGCGGTGTTTATATTTTTATTAATGTTTTGCATGATTACATATACAAAAGCAGGCTCCTAGCCTTAACACTTAGGCTCTCCAGCCTAATAACACATAAGCCCACCAGCTTATATAAAATTTGCTCACCAGCCTATAAAACATAATTACAATTCATAATGCAAGCTTTATACTTCATAGACATAATTTACAATAGGGCTCGGCCTTCAGGACATTACAACCTTTATCTACAACTACTTTCATAAGAATACAAAAAGAATATAACACAAATATATTATTAGATCCTTGGCCTAGTCCATATTTCAAATAAATATAGTGAGAATTATTTATAAAGAGAATTCCCTCGCTCCACACAAACTAGAGTTCCTTGACATACTCAATAATAATAAATAAAAGAAAAATGATATATAATAATCAATGATGGATTCCTTTAAAATTCTAGTGTCTTTCAACTTTGGTAACTTCCACAATATCCACATGAGCATATGACATGATGAGCTACATGTCCCAAAGGAATTTCTTTTCCTTGACATATCAACTTATTTCTATCTAAACACAATGCACTCAAAACAAAATAAGGCAAAGTTCTATGTTCAAAATCATATTTATCTAAAATACAACTCTCAAAGAATTCTATCAATAAATTTCCATCCCATTTATTATTTCCATTTGCGATCTACAATAATTCCTTCCTAACTGAATTTGTGAAAGGACAATTAAAAAAATGATGATCAATAGTTTTGTTTTCAACCTTACAAAACACACATCAGCCAATCCTAATCCAAATTATTTTTTTGTTGATTATCCCAGGTTAGAATTTTGTTTTCCAAGGCTAACCATAAGAATATTATTCTTTTCTGTAGGCTCTCTAGTTTACACACTCTCTTCCACCACCATAATTGTTCCCTACTCTGATATTATTCTATCTTGATAACATACTCTAACTTTGTTGGGTAACCTGAATATTTATTCATTGAATACTTTATCTCATCATCATGATCTGACAAATGAATGGCACATTTATTCAACAATCCTACATACTAAGGCTACTATGTTTCCTTTTCACCCTGAAGATTCATCATCTCTATAGTTTTCCATCCTTGAAACTATCCACTAGGAACCTCTTGAATAGATGTGTCTATAAGCATAGAAATCCCCATAGCATGTAGATCCAATATAAATGGATCATATAGCCTATAGTTTCCCCTACAACCAATCTGTGGGTCTTCTCCTATTTTGACTTTGTTTCCTCTACCAATTTTCCAAGATATCCAGTTACCAATTAGAGGAAATGTTTTGACCAAGATTTTCCACACATTTGAAGCACCCTTAACATATTTCCTTTTCCTTCAAATATGATATTATGTTGAATTCATCAAATTTTCCCACATGCCTTCATTAAAGAACAATCCCCAAACACTTTTTTCTACCAAATATTGACTAAAAACATAAATATTTTTTCAGGACTCACCAACTTAGTTTTTAGGTTTATCTATATTTGACCATTTGAATAGATAAATTCCTTAAATATCCCTCTTCCCTATCCATAAGAAGTGTTATCACCTAAAAATGACCACCTATAACAAAATGTTAGGTGTACCAGGATGCACTATCAATCATATGGGTACCATGGCATAAAACCCACTTTACACCATGTCCCATGTCCCATCAATATAGCTTATAGGAACCACTTTACTAAGGTTGATTTCACCTAATAAAGTCACAAAACCCTATCTTATGACTTTTACCTCTTATTAAAAAAGAAAAATAATGAAATAAATTCAAAATTTTTCCTATAAAGGTAAGAGGGATTCCCCCATTTGATGATATCATTTCATTTTTATCTCTCATCTCATTCTTTCTCTCCATTCTCTCCATTGTGGATGATTTCCATTAGACTCGCTCCATAGCTCAAGAAACTCTAGTTTATTGAGGGAATTCTCTTGTAGCAACCATCATCATCTATAACCATCAACAAAGGAGAGAGAAACCACACACTCAGGGAAGTCCAAGAACCCTCCCAAAGGAGATGCCAAGGGAGATTAGGATCTCCAAGGGTTTCTTCATAGGTGTTATGTAAATCCCTCTATTGGGTAATGTGCAATTTTTTCATTCTTTCATGAATTTGTTGTTCTTGCTTATTTCCTTTGTTTCATATTACATCTATTCACACAAATATAATAGATATGAAGGTGAATTTGTTCATTTAAAACTAGGGTTTCTATTTTTTCTTTAAATTTTGTTTGTAATCTTGAGGCAACCACAATATCTTTAGATTTTCTAACCCTCTATGAAGATTTCCACAAACAAAATGACAACTCCACTAGGGATCTAAGCCAATTCCATGATACATGGTTGTGGGTGTGTGGGAAAAATGTTTTTCCCTTATTTTCATTTAGTTTTTATTTTGTTTTAATGGATTTGTTACTTTATATGTCTTTATAGTTCATGTTTACATGAAATAATTGTCAAAAACCCTTTAAGATTCTTGCAAAGTTGAGCTCACAAGTGTTAGAGACCTCCCATCAGCCATCATAGTAACAAGGGTCACTTACTTATTTTACCAACACATTATATCAACCCAGTATATACATTGGCCAATGCAAGAACCAAACCAACTTTCTACTAGCGCAACACAATTGTCTAGGTCAGTTTCTGTAGGGGCCCAAAAACTCTTATTTTTTGAATTTTAGGATTTGTTTGTAGTTGTTTAAGTATTTTTTAGGGCCTACAGTTTATTTTTAGATACACTTGTTGTATGTGAAGATACATTCTTCAATAAATCTATAATATTTAGGAACAAACCCTCTAGGGTTTTAATACCTTTCCCCCAATTGATTTCTTGAGGGTTTTTATTTTTGTTTTCTTACTATATTATGCTGTAATTAAAAATTTGAAAGACTAATTAGTCCTATAAGATTTTTCTTTTTTTCATTTAGTGATTATTTATATAAAAAAGGCATGTTCCAAATAATTCCCCTTAGTCTTTTACATTGAAAGATAGAGGTTGACTTCTTAAGGAACTAAAATCCTTTCTACCAGACACAACCCCATCCCATTTGCTAACAAGCACACTCTTTTAGAGTGGATAATTCCAAGGTATGGAACAGAGGTGTGATTGAGACTCCTTTCTCTTTCACTACTAAAGATCCCCATACCACTTGATTTTATCTTGAAAGAAAGGTAACTTATTACATGTGTCCATGAAGATGCATCTTAGTGGCCAATCTTAGGTATCCTTACCTAGGTGGCTCACACATAAGGGGGGGAACTTGAGAAATATTTATATAGGCCTTTATCACCTCTCACTACCCACCACCTCATAGTTATAATTGTCTCTTTCATACCTTCAGTCAACTATGTAGTGGTCCTCATCTCACCCTATGGCTCATTGTTTGGAAGGCCCCCATCCATAGACTAGGTTTTTCTTGAGCACTTTTAGTTGATCTTATAGGCTAGGGTCTTTTCATTTTTATAAGATGGAGTTTCTTGAGTTAGGCATTATTCATTTTTTTAGACACACTTAAAACCACTTAATGCACTGCTAGAGCATGTAGTGTGTATGTTTGATTATTATTGACTTAGTTCATCACTTAATTCTATTATCCCTTTTTATTAGATTTTTCTAGGGCTATTCTTGCCTTGGGATAACATAGCTCCTCACATGAGACAATATCGTCTACTGCAAGGCCTTCAACTTGAGTTCCCCATTAGACACACTATATTCGCTACTCGATGAAACAGGGTTCCCCACCCTAAGCCACCCTTTGGTTTTATCTCTTATCATTTGGAAACCCCCTCCCCATTGAGTGGTCTTCGTACATCCAGTTCTGGGCCGACTTCCACACCTTTAATTCCTTCATCTTCATCTAACCCAATTTAAACCATGGCTAGAGCTAATCATAGACCTAATTCCAATCAAACCTCTATGTCTTTTATGGAAATTTTGAATCTCTTTGATTTGAAAAAATTAATCAATGGTGTCATCAACAATGATCCCATGTGGCCCAATATGCCAAATAAACTTCCCTTTGACATCCCAAATTTTGAGAGTAAACCTGGAGAAGGTCCCTCTAACTATATCATGTCCTTCTACCTGTGGTGTTCTTGTAACTCCATAATGGAGGATTCAATTAGGTTGAGAATTCTTCAACATACTTTGATGGGTGTTTCCACCAAGTGGTAAATAGACTAACCTTATAACACACACAAAATATCTGAGTCAATATCCAAGGTTTTCCTTACTCTCTTCTAGCTATGAATCTACCATGAAATAGGGATAGAAATCTTGACCAAATTTTGTCAAACCACTAATGGTCACATCTTGAGTCACATTCATGAGTGGTGTAGATGATGGGGCTTACGCAAAGACGATATCATTGATTCCTTTCTCATGGATTAGTTCTTGAAGTCCCTTCTTCCTCCCATTCCCAAGGATGTACCCATGAATCTAACTACAAATAATGAAGAATATATCCAAAAAGAGAAGAGGTATGATCCAATCTATGCACAATCAGGGTATCTCTATACCATCCTTCATAATTCCCTTGACTCTCTTTTAGGTGAATTTTCTGCACTAGGGGCATCCCATGCGACTGATGGCCTTATCATATATATGTCACAAACCTATCCACACCTTAATCTCCATTTACCCAAGGCCAAGCTAACAATCCCCAACCCAAACAAGGGAAGAATCGAAACCTTCATACTAATAAACCTTGCACTATGTGTGGTGTTTACATAAACTATAACCAAAAATGTTCCTTGTTACCTAAAATGCATCATATGTGGGAAGCAATTGAGGATTCCAAACATGATAATAGTCAACCTACCCCACCATCCTCATCGCAACTAGCTATGTTGAGAAATCCTTTTCCATCACAAGGGTGTGTGTCAACCATGTAAGCCACTCCTACCAGACCACCGCCTGCTTCCACAACTACTAGAGATGGGAATTATCATATATTGTACTTATATTTAGCTAATGTCAATCGTACCACTCAATCCTCTTAGTATGGTATGCCCCTGGAGGCAAAAACTACTGAGTCTTCTGATCCCCCTTTTCCTAAAAATATATCCTTACATATTCCTTGCCCAGGTGCAAACCTACCACCCAAGGTACCTAAGGTTCCATTAAGTCATAATGCTCCCAACCCCCATGTGTGGGAATCCAACCACTATATCATAATATATGACTTATCTCAATCTCCTATAACAATGTCATCCCTTTAAGTCTTCCAAATGTGTCCTTCACAATAGAAGGTGTTACTATTTTCTTTTGGTGTTGTCAATCCATCATATGATATGATTATTACCCTTGATACTAACAAATATGAACCTTTTTGATTAAAACCTTCAATTTCCTTTCAAATTCCAATGTCCATCAAGAATGACATCATTCATTGTTGCATTATTAATGTAGTTTCATCCACATGTGTCATTTCAGCACAAGTATGGAAGAAGTCAAGCTCCCAAACACTTGTCCCCCCTACAATATCCGTTCATTCATATGATGGTTGACCCTCTCAACTTGAAGGGATTCATCAAAATTGTCACATACAATTGGGAGGAAAAGAAGTTTGTATTGACATAAAATTTATATATTCCCCTTTAGACCATAACCTCCTTCTAGGGTGAAGATTCATGTATTCCATGAAGTCAATTTCTTATTTGGTCTTTCGTAATATTAAGAAAAAAATCATCCTGGCCATGTGGTGTCTTCCTTGGGTGGAAGCCAAATAGTTACCTCTGTTTCAAACATCAACCTTGGAGTCTACAAAGACTCAAAATTAATTGGTGAATATTATGGTACTACCCTTGTAGTTACCCACCCTATTTTATTAAATGTCCATATGTTGTCATCATCTCATGGCCTAGTAGGACCACATCCACACTCATCAACTAGACCATCAATCCCGACATCTTCAATTTCACCACCGCCAGGGAAGCCTCATCTCCATTACCTTTTTGGCTAGGTCCCTTTTTAATTTATTCCTCCAAGAATAGTAAGTACCATTGTCATGGCCACATTGGATTTTCCTAACCTTACATTAGGGATCTTGGTTTGGTAATTCTATCCCCCTCCCACTCCTCTTCCACCCTCTACGCCAACTCCATAATTGGCCTTGACTCTTGTTCATCCAATACCAATGACCATTTTACTATCTAAAGCACCTATGCAGGCCCCACCTCAACCAACACATGCTAGAAAAGGAATTGAAAAAGGGGGTAAAGAAAAAAAGAAAGGGGGAATAGACACATGGGCTTCACCCTGTTTACCAATATCTTATCACGTTCATTCATACAAGGGGTTTTTTAATTTTGAAAAATAAGGTCAATATATTGTGCGTATTAGGGGGGGGATGAAGGGGTTTACATATATTGGGAGGTAAAAAAAAGGGCATATAGATAAAATAAGGGTTTCTTTTATTGGAAAGATGTATTGGGAGGGGATTTCAACAAAAGGATTTTGGGAGGTATTTATCAATATCTAGTGAAATTAGAGGTATTATTTAATATCCCATGAACATAGGC
>JZKD02S0455679.1:243762-264695 GCA_000966675.3 Picea glauca
CGACCACAAAAACACAGTCATTGCCATGCTTAGTAGAAGGAAGGCCCAACATGTAATCCATAGAGATGGATTCCCAAGGTCGACTGGGGGTAGGAAGTGGAGTATAGAGGCCTTGTTTCTTGATGTTTGGTTTGGCAATGGCACAAGCAGTGTAGGACTTGATGTACTTCCTGACATCTTGTCGAAGGTTCGGCCAATAGAAATACTTTTGCATTACTGCCACGGTTTTCTCGACCCTGAAATGCCTAGTGACCCGACTGTAGTGCGCCTCCCAAATCATCTTGGCACGCTCGCTTGAAGGAACACAAAGGTGTCCCAGGTGACAAAGCAGGGCATCCTGGAGGTGAAAATTGGGAACTTTCTTACCCTCCAAGAGTGTATTGTATGTGTGGCCAAATTCTAGATCACTTGTGTAGAGAAGTGGCCAATCGAAAGTCTCATGCCAACAAGAGTTGAGCACATTGGTTAGCGCCACGATGGGTGTTCAACTGAGGCAGTCTGCAACATTATTGGTGCTGCCTTTTTTGTACTTAATGTTCAAATGAAACTGTTGCAAGTATGTGGACCACTTCTAATGGCAATTGTTCTGCAACTTCCCTTGTGTCTGTATGAACTACAGGGGTTGGTGGTCTGTGTGGATGACCGTTTCCTTTCCCAAAATGTAATGTTTCCATTGCCGACAATCCTGGACAATGGAATACATTTCTTTGTCATAAGTGGGATACTTTTGGATTGTGTCAGAAAGTGTCTCACTGTGATATGCCACTGGATGCCCATGTTGAGTAAGGACTGCCCCAATAGCATAGTCAGAGGCATCTATCTTGATCTCAAATGGTTGTTGCAAGTCTGGTAATGTGAGCACTGGTGTAGAGTAGAGGCGATGCTTCAACTCCTCGAATTCCTTCTATTGAGATTCAGACCAAAATAATTTTTCTTTAGCTCCTCCCTTGGTGACTTGACTCAAGGGCTAAGTGATATGAGAGAATCCCAACACAAACCTGTGGTAGAAATTGGCAAGACCTAAAAAGATGTGAAGCTCTATTAGGGTGGTTGGGGCTGGCCAATCCTGAATGACTTAGATCTTTACTGGATCCACATGCACCCCCACTCATCAATAATGTATCCCAGATACTAAACTTGGGTTATACCAAAAGTTCATTTCTCCAAATTGAAACACAACTTGTGTTGCCGCAGTGTTTGGAGGACCTGTCGGATGTGGTGGAGGTGTTCTTCCCAAGTCTGGTTGAAGATCAGAATGTCATCCAAGTACACCACTAGAAATGAGTTGGTGAATGGCCACAGGATGTCGTCCATTAGCCTCATGAAGGTTGCAGGGGCATTCGTCAACCCAAAAGGCATGACCAACCATTCGAAAAGGCCCTCCTTGGATTTGAATGCAGTATTCCACACATCAAAGGGTTCAATTGGTACCCGGTGATACCCATAATTCAAGTCGATCTTGCTGAAATATTTTCCCCACTTGAGTTGGTCTAGAAGGTCATGAATCTGTGGGATCGGGTACCTATTCTGGATAGTGATCTTGTTCAGTGCTTGATATTCAATGCAAAGTCTCCAAGTCCCATCCTTCTTCTGCACCAATACGATCGGGCTCCCACAGGGCAATGAACTCAGCCGGATGTGACCTTTCTGCAACAACTCCTAAATCTGCCTCTTGATTTCATCATTCTCTAGGACAAAGTGCCGGTAGATGGGTCCATTGGGCAGTGATGCACCTGGGGTCAGATCGATGGGGTGCTTGACCTTTCAGTGTAGAGGCACCCCTGTGGGGGAGGTGAATATGTCCTCGTACTCCTCCACGACCTTATCCATCTGTTGTTTTCATGCAGCGGGGCCCTGTCTGGAGGTCTTTTCCACAGTCTTCCTCTTTCCTTGAGGGCAGATCATTAGGAAAAAAAATTTCCTAGTTTTGGAAATCAGCTTACTGCATTGTTTTGTAGTAACCAAAGAGATGGTGGTAGGCAGTGTTATTTCCGGTATAGTGTACAACTTATTGCCCAAAGTGATAATAAAAACACGAGGCCTGGAATCATACACAACATGTCGCTTCCACAAGTATGGTTGGCCTAATAATACATCAGAAACATCAAGAGGAGCAATGTCACATAATACCTCATCTGTGAAGGGCTTGTTGTTGTAGGGAAGGCGACATTGTTGACTGACGCGGAGGTCCCATCCTTGGTGCAACCACCCAATGGTGTATGGTTGTGGGTGTGCTGTGGTCGGTAAGCCTAGCTGCTTCATGACCTCTACTGGGATGAGGTTCTTCTGGTTCCCACTGTCAACAATGAGCCGCAACAGGGAACCCTTTACCCACATCTTGGAATGGAAGAGATGCTCTGCCTCCTCTGGATCTTTTGGTTCCTCCTTCTGGATCTTCGTGGTGGAAACGGTGGCGTTGGGCTCCGCATCAATACTATTATTTCCCCTATCATTCCCCTTGTCAGGTTCTGATTCAGAGTCGGAGCATGCATCCGATTCATAAGCCTTCAACTCGGCTACCAGTGACTACTTGGCCCGACACTCACTTGTGTTGTGAGTGGAGCTCTTATGGAACTCACACCACTTCCCCGTGTCCTTTTTTGGCTTTGTGGTGTTGTTCTTTGATTTTGTCTTTGGTGGGTTTTCCCGGGCTGCCCCGCCTTGGCTTGGTCCTTTTTTCTGTGGTTTGGGAGTACCATTCCCTTGCTTTTGATTTGCAGACCCAAAGTCTCACTTCTTCTGTTTGAACTTCTGCTCAACTTGGCAGCATATCGGTATGCCACACCAAGTGAGGAGATGTCGAGGAACTCCATTTCCTCCTCAATGTATATGTGCAGACAACTGAAGTACTTTAACACCAAATGTTTCTCTGAATCTTTGATACCCAACTTTGTGCGTAGGGTATGAAACAAATTCATCATCTCATGCACATCTTGGTCCCTTTGTTGCCACAACATAGTCCATTGTATGTATTTGTCCTCATAGCTCCCCATGGGATAATATTGTTCCTTGATGGCATCTCGGAAAGAATTCCAAGTGGGTGCAGCCAAGAAAAAAGAGGGTTCTCCCTTTCCCTCTTGCTCTGAGTAGGTTTCCCACCAGTGCTTGACATGGGGGGCGGCTTTGAGGAGTGCGAAAATAATCTTTTCTTGGTCGAAAAAGTCGTGAACCAAGAAATATCCTTCTAACAGATTCAACCATATATCTACAACATCTACATTTATTTGGCTGTCAAATATGGGAATGTCAAAGTTTACTTGTACCTTAAAAGGAGTGGCACCTCCAGAGTGGCTTCTGGATGTCGATGCACCGCCAGTCGGAATCCGTTGAAGAATCTGGGCAAAGTTGTCCATCATCGCATTCCTTTGTTTCTCGAGGGCCTCCTTAAGCAACATTTTGATAGGATCTCCTGCTCCCTCATCTTTCTTTTCTTCCCCCATGGGTGGTCATTGGGTTTTGCGAGGCTGATCTTGCAAAGGTTCAACCAGATCGAGCCCTAACTCCTTATACCCCGATCTTGTTGGGGACATGCAAAGAAGGATCGAGAATGAGCAGACCGCTTTGATACCACTGATCCAGATTTATGTAGGAACAAAATGAAATACAAAGATACACATAAACAAAGAGATGTAGCAGAAATAAGACTTCATTTCATTAATAACAAATGACTGAAATATGCTTTTAGACATAATGGAAATAAACTAGCTAGGGCGCTAGTATCTTATCTCCGAGAAGAGATGTGGCAGCTACTGGCCTATGAAATGTGTTACAATGAGGATCAAAGGACTATTATTATTGAGAAATAATCAAAAACCCTAAACATCCAAAGAGCTAACTCTAAGAGATGAAACGCCAAGACTATGGGCCCCGTTTGGGTAAGTTGGTACATCAACTTCCCAGGGGCGTAACTTTGGCATATGATCTCCGTTTGACACGTTCTATACCTCGTTAGAAATATCTATCCGAGGACTACAACTTTTGGTTGAGAAAAATTGATATACAATCCATGTTGCTCCCCATTTTCCCCAAAAAATGTCGTTTAAAGCCTCAAAATAGCTCCGAAAGTTCAGGACTCGAAAAACTGCTAAAAATAGTAAATTGTGCAAAAACTGAAAAATTGAAAGAAGCAATGGTGGGGGTCCAAGTGGAATAGGTGGGTGGCCACCAATATCCACATGGATCATTGAGTTTGTTATCTTCATCAGTGATCTATTTTTCTTCCCAGATCTTTGAATAAATGAACAAATGCTTCTCAGGGTCTTTTGCTACTTCTCCTCTAAATTCTGGTAATATTATGGTGGGATCATGTCTTGCCATTATGAATACTGAACTACTACCTCCTCTGTGCGATGTAGATACTTGACTAGTGCTTCCTGAACTGGCTCCTCCAGTTGTTGTTCCTTGTGTAGATATACTTCCTGCTATCGAAATTCCTTCGAATTGCGGTTATCTAAACGATGGTGTTCTCTTTGGTGTATTAGTCACAGATGAGTTTATGGGTTCCACATTGACATTAATATGGACAGGATGGTTTCCTTCTCCTCCCACTCTTGGACCTCTCATCTTCCTCTCATATGTTGCATGCAGGATTTCCTCAATCTCCTCCACAGCCCGAAGATCCTCTACCTCTTCCTCATCATTCGCCAATCCTTCCCTCATGACCGTAGCTCTCTTCCTGGTATTCACCTTGTATTGGTAGGGTGCTTCGCTATGCGTCTTTCCAGTTGTCTCCAAGATCCACCAGATTTGGTCGTCATCCATCATGATCGGGTCCAAGGTGTTGGCATAGGGGCATACACAGGGTTCAGCTCCAAGAGCGCACCAACAAGCCCTAGCTACTGGCCCTTTCAGTAGCACCTGCGAAGCATATGAAGTCTCACCTGAAGAAACTATGAGGGGGTTGCAAGACAGAGATGTCTACAACCAGGGGAATATCAAGTGGTTCTTATTACAACAACAACATAACATGCATATATCATTAAACTAGCTAGATCTATCCTTCATATCTATAGATCTGATCTAATACAAGAATGTAGATAACAATATAAAAACATTAGAGCTCAAAGCATCAATCACACACACAACAACAGATGTACGTGGTTCACCCTCTCTCTAGGGATACGTCCACAGAACTGTGCTTATGATATATTAAGATAAAGATGATAGTTCTGATCTATGCTCTTGGCCAACAAATCCTCTCTCTCCATCTCTCTTTCTCTCTCCCTCTCTGTGCACCCAGCTATAGGACTTGATCTTTGCACCCAACTGAAGATATTACAATACTAGAAGGCTCTCTCTCTCAACACTTCTCTCACCCTTAATACAATATCCTCTTGATGAACAATAATTGACAATAACGGTCAACCATAGTACCAACCCGACCTAGGTCCTCTTGACCTCTATTTATAGATTACAATCCCTCACCGATAGCCTTAGGTAGAAACCTAGGTGTCAAAACCCTAAATACCAAAACCCTAGGTGTCTACAACCCTAGGTCAACTTGACCCATTCTTTTCGGGATTTCACCAACCATTCTTTCCTTCTGCATCTTGCAGTGCTCCAAGGCATCTAATGCTAGCTTTTTCTACTTCTTGAGTCATCCTTGATCCATCCTCCTTGCTGATCTGTCATCCTCGATCTCCTCATCCAATGACTTTCTTTTCCGCACTTCGCTCCATCTTCTCTATTATTTTGATCACTTCGACCCAGTGACAACCACTGTGTCTCCTATGCAGCTTTTTTTTTACCTTTTCTTCCTCGTTCTTCGCTTCCTTCCATAACCCAGGGACAACAGGCCCCCAACACTCACCTGTGACTCGTCTCGAGGCACTCGAGATCTGATCCTCTTGTTTTTCTTTGACTTTCGACTACGTAGTGTAGCCCTTGCTTTATGCTTTATGCCTCCTTTCCATCCTTGTGAAGACTATATTTTCTGTGTATGGTACCCAGTTTCAACTGCCTGGTACCTGGACCCTTGTCTTCTTGATTCTACTGAGATCTGCAAGGCCGCTTGTTTTCATAATACAACTTCAACCGACTCCCATTCACCAAGCCTTCCTTCTAGTCTCCTTTCAATGTCTTCAACTGCACAGCTCCACCTTCTGTAACATAGACAATCTCATATGGTCTGAGCCAATGCGTTATGAACTTCCTAGGGTTTTTTATAAACTTACTGTCATATAGCAGGACTAAATCACCTTGCCTGAATATCTTCTTCTTGACGTGTCTATCATGATAGGCCTTTTCTCGTTCCTTCTGAATTTGCTGATGTAAGCCTGCAATGAATCTATCTTCTTCTAGTTTGACCATTTGTGATAGCCTCTAATGAATAGCACCAATATCATCCATGTCTGTAAATGAAACAATTATTAAGCTTGGTCCCAAGTACTACATTGGGACAACAACTTCAAGACCATAAACCAACTTTAAAGGAGTCTGCGTTGTTAATTTATTGCAAGTGGTTCTATAAGCCTAGAGTACTATTGATACTCTTAAATCCTAGTCATCCCTATTCACACTGCAAATCTTTGTCAATTCTGTCTCCAAGATCTAGTTGAATGCTTCAATCATTCCATTTTCTTGTGGATGATAAGGTGTACTCTTTTGATGGTGGACTGCAAATTCTTCAGTCAAGGCTTCAACTATCTTAGTAATGAAGTGTGTACCTTGATCACTCATAAGGACCTTAGGGAATCCAAGCCTGGTTATTATGTCATCAAATATAAAATGCGCAGCTGTAGTTGCACTATAGTCCTTGAATGCTCTTGCTTCGGCCCATCTAGTCAGGTATTCTTTCGCAGTGATAATATACCTTGCTTCTGTGCGCTTTCCTGGTGGGTTTATAGGTCCCACGAAGTCAATGGCCCATTTTTCAAATTCTTGTAAGGTCATCTGTGGTGGTAATGTCATATCATCTCTTTGGGATGGTTTTCAAACTCGTTGGCATATATTGCATGCTATGGCATATTCTTTAGCATCTCTGTGTAATGTAGGCCACCAAAGGCCAGTTCGCAGAACCTTCTGCATAGTTGATTTTCCTGCATAATGTCCTCCTGCAATGCCTTCATGAGATTCTTCGAGGACCATAGGGTGTTCTGCCTCCATCAATCATCTTCTTAGGATCTCATCAGGTCCCATTTTATATAGCTGACCAACTATCAGTGAAAAATTTGCAGCGCACACCACTAGCTGTTTCTTCTGCGGAATTGTGTATTCGGCTGGATATATTCCTGTTGACAGAAACTGGACTATGTATACAAAGTGGTCATCAATCTTTTTAATGTCGAGAAACTGTGCATCTAGTAGTGTGTCCTCCAGAATGGTAGGTTCTTTTCCATGCTCCAACCTCGACAGGTGGTCTGGGCCCTTATTCATTCTTCCTGGCTTAACTATGATCTCAAAATCATATTCTTGAAACAGGAGAAGCCATATGCATATTATCCCCCCCAACACTGGCTTATTGACTAGGTATTTCAGCGTGGAGTGATGAGTAAACATTTTAAAGTGTCCTCCCAACAAGTGGTGGTAGAATTTCTGCAATGCATACACCATGGCTAGTCCCTCTCTCTCTGTAGTAGTGTAATTGATTTCAGCTGTGGAGCGATTTCTGCTGGAAAATGCTAATGGATGATCAATGTTCCCTTCTCCAGGTTGTGCCAGTACTTCTCCTAATGAAATAGAAGATGCATCAACATGCACATGAAATTCCTTGCTCCAGTTGGGAAAGACTAAAATAGGCGCAATGACCATCTTTTGTTTTAGTGTGTCAAAGCTCTGTTGGCATTCATTTGTCCAACCAAACTGACAGTCTTTCTTTAATAACTTCTCCATTGGCGCAGTAATCTGAGCATATCCTTTGATAAATTTCCTGTAATATCCAGTGTGTCCTAGCGTAGAGCGCAATTGTTTGATTGATGTAGGTGGTGGTAAATCAACTATAATTGCAATTTTGGATGGATCCACCAACAATCCTTGCTTGCATACAATATGACCTAATAATCTCCAAATGGTGAGAAGAAGATGCACTTCTTCAAATTCAAATAAATTTGACATTGCCTACATTTATCCAGCATTAGCCTTAGACATTCAATATTATTTTTCAACAAACTAAAAACAGTCCAGTCATCAAAGTATGCTTCTAAAAATTTATGTAATTTTTTTTTGAATGCTTCAACCAGCACCCTGGAAAAGATGGCTGGGGCATTCTTCAGTCCAAATGGCATTACTGTATATTGGTAGGATCCCCACTCTGTGACAAACATGGTCGTATGATGGTCCTCCTTGGCAATGCGGATCTGATGATATCCTAAAAACCCATCTGTAAAAGAATATACTTCTTTGCCTCCCATGTTATCCAACACTTTGTCTGTGAAAGGTGTAGGGAAAGGATCATGTAGACAAGCATCATTTAGCTTCCTGAGATCTACACAAATCTTGATCTCACATGTCTTCTTATCTTGCACTACCATGGGGCTAATCCACTCTGACTCTTCGACAGGTTCAATAATCCCTGCTTCCAACATTCTATCGAGCTCAATCTTCACTTTTTCCTTATATTTCAGGTTTAATATGTAGGGTCTTTGATTGACTGGCTTCGCGTCTGGTTTCAAAGGTATTCTCATTTCTCCCATAGGTCCTTTGATTCCCTTCAGATCAGTGAAATTGGTCGGGAACAAGTCTTGATACTCATGCAATGATTCTATGATTTTGTCAATGGTAGCAACGTCCTAGTAATCTCTGACATTGGCAAGCTTTGGTGTTTCCTCTATCTCGATATTGAATTTATTTATTTTTATCGGCTATCCAATGAATGGCAGTTCAACTCTTGGTCCTTCCACATCTCTTTGACCTTCTGTTTCCACGATATTCACCTTCCTTGGGTCATCATCTTCATCAGAATTGATGTTGTAGCAGGTCTGCAATTTCTAGAGGGGTGCAGTCCACTCATCCTCTTCTTGCTCCAAAGGGAGGCCAGAAGCCTCCTCAAATACTTTCTATCTCACCATCTGTAGTGCTTGATATACAAAAGGAAATTCATTGTAAAACAAAAAGGTGGTTATAAAATCTTGGGTCATACCTTCCCATTCTAAAGTGACAAGGCGCAACTCTGCTTGAAGGTACCAGTTAATTGGGGTGGTATCCAGCGTATTGATGAATCTATGTACCCAATGTTCTCTAGGAATGTCACTCCATGCCTCTTCGTAGCTTCGTACATGGTCCTTTGGGTATCTTCGACCTATGTACAATGCTTCTTCGCTTCCTTCTTGTGATGAAAACTGCGCTGTCATCAAAGTTCGACATTGTGTCCAGTATGTAATATTGCTTTTATGTGTCCCCCACCATCTCGCTGGGGTGGATTTTATGGCCTCTTCCATTGCCAACAGCCTCTATTGTGTTGGTACACTTGTCTCAAAATTTGATAAGAGGTTCTCTAAGGGGTTCATCCCATCAAATGTGGGTAGATCACTCACTATTGTGCCAATCCAACGAACTTCTCTGGTTAGCCTAGCACATCTTCTTGTAGATACTTTGTACATTTGGTTCTACCAGTTTTCCATCTCTTCTTCTGAGTCAGATGAACATGCATTGTCACTTCGCTAGATCAAATTTCCGTCAGATGTAGGGTTGATATAATCCCATTGTCTGGCTGTTAATTTGTAGATGTTTTCCAGTTCAAATGTGTGGTCCTTTTCTCTAATAGGTTCTATGTATCATGGACCTTCATCTAGGTATAAAGGTGCAATGACCCTAAGGCCAAATTTCTCAAATGTCATGCATCTTTTCTTTAAATCAACAATAGTGGAATTGTCGAAGGCCTAATCAATTCCTAACAATGCAGGGTAAGGGAAACTATCATCAACAATTTCAATTACCTCAAAATCTGAAAAGGTTCTTACTACATCAATGTCCACTAGGACATGCTCTAATCGTCCAAATGGGATGAAAACTTGCTGATTAGCCATGCGAAGCTTGATAGGGGAATATATTAGATTGGGTTTTCCCATCAGTGCCCAAGTATGCTTCATCATGACATTGAATTCTAACCCTAAGTCAAGGACCACATAGTCTATCTCCTACTCTCCTATCTGAACATTCAAGTGTAATTCTTTATTTGTCCTTCTCCTTCTTCCAATTTGGTGCACTGCTTTATTCAGTAAGGGGTCTATTTTTCCTAGTTCATATTGCTTGATTAAATCTTGTAATTCTTGTACAACGCCTTTACCTTGAATCAACTTAACACAAGTGTGCAAGAACTCCATGAGTTTACTTAACTCTTTTCCTTTTGTTGGTGATGCCGACAGATCAAATGCCCGAGGCATACCATATTCTTTGATTTCTGGTTGTCTCTTTGATGAAGATCCTTGATTACCTTTGAACTCTTTTCTTGCCTCCTCGAATATCTGTCTTTATTTCTTAGCATCGAACATTGGGGTCTTTTCTGTAGCTTTCCTGACTACGTGTTTGTTTTCAGTCTTTCCTTGGTTTGCTTTGTCTTCGCTTGTAGCAACGCCTCCTCGAGTAATACAAATGAATTTGGGGTTTTCTCTGTGAGGTTTAGCATATATCAATTGTACTTGTGGGTTTTGCTGGGGTCCTTGTCTTTCCTGAAGTTTAGCCAACAACACAAGGCAATCTTCTATGACATGCTCGAAGGAGTTACAGTAACTATAGGTCGTGCAGGGATTCTGACAATCCCTTGCTAAATGTCCTGGCTGTGTGTAGTTGTAACATATTATTTTTCCTCGGCCTTGGCCCATACCTCCTCCTCGTCCTCATCCTATGTAGCCACCACGAGGAGTGAAATTTCCTCTCCCCGGAGAGTTGTACTACAGAGTGTTTCCCTCTTGTTGTACTTCACCTTGAATCTTGTATATGTCTCTTGACCTTTCATGCATGAGATCATAAGCTCTACAACCCTGATCATCATGCCCCACTAATTTACAAAATGTACAATACAAGTTTGTGGGTGTCTGGACATACTTTTTCATGTAGTAGCACTCACCTGGGCAATGCCTATTTCTGCATACATCGCACCAGGGTAGGTTAACTTTATTTAAGGGGATCGGTGCCCTTGATGCCAAGTACTCATGAAATAAGGGATAGTGTTCCTTATCATGGCCTTCAGATCTACATCTTACACACTAAATATCTTCCCTTTTGTCTTTTCCCTTATCTTTCTTCATATCCTCGACCTGTAAAGAAAAACTAGTTAGTTGGCTCATGATCTGGCTAATGCCTGAGCTAGATTCTCCCATCAGTGTTGATTCCAGCTTCATGGAGATCTCCAAAGCTTCTACCTGAGATGCAATATTCTTCTACATCAAAGGGATTCTTATTTGTGGTAACAACACAGCGATGAACCACTCTTTGTTTTGTTCGTCGGGGATCTGGAAAGTTAATCAGCTTGTCAGGGTCTTGAATCTCTAGTTGAACTCCCAAACAGGTTCTACTACCTTTTGTTTAATCTCTTTTAGTTCCGTAATACATTGTGACTCTGACTTATGTTTCTTAAACTCTGCACTCAACAAATTCTTTATCTCATTTAGGGGCTTAGGCTGTTCCATTCCTTGGATAAGTTTCATGTACCATCTCAGTGCACGGTCCCTTAGCGTAGTGCTGAACTGGGTTCTCTTGATGGCTTCATCGGTGATACTTTTAATATTCCATATGACCTTACACAAAAACCAATGTTGATCTGGATCTTCAGATCGATCTCCTCTAAAGATAGGGAGTCTCATTTCATCTTCCATAAAGCTGACTAGGGTTCTTGTCTGAGTAGATGCTGGGCTATGGGTAACAGTACTCTGAATACTCTGGTGGTTTTGACTATTCTGACTGCTAAGTATTGTTGGGACAACATGAGGATTAATGTTACTTACTTTAGTAGTTTGTGTAGTTCTCGAGGTTTCTGGCTTGCTTTTGCGTATTTCTTTAGCTTCCCCTTCTTCTGTTCTAGTGGGCTCTGGATGCTCTTCATCAGTTAGATATACCTCTTCTCCACTATAGAAACCTTCTTCTCTATAGTTTTTCTTAAACAAATTCTCAAGTTGAACTCCTAGGAATACTCTCCCACTACACGTATGTCCTTCTTCTATGTCACTTTCGCTGTCCGAGATCTTGAAAATTAGCCTTTTCAGGTCCGATCAATCTATTGTATCTTCAAGATGTGGTTTTCATGCAAGAGCATCTTGATTCTTAGCGTCAGGTAGTGCAAACATTTTCCTTTGGGTCCCTTGAAAAAGTATCTCTCGGATTGACTATACGATTATGTTCTATAAACAACAAACTCATTGATATATCCTCCGATGGTACTATCAAACCAATGATCTACTGCTCTGGATACAACGTTGTCAACTCTCTTGACCTTTTGGATCAATGTTGGTGTCCAAACCATAGGGGGTCTATATCTGATTTCAAACTGTGTGTCAGCGAACCTAGCCAACCACTCATGTAGCTCATGATGGATTCCTCCAAAGAAGATATCGTGAATGTCGATGAAGATGTATCTTTGTAGCCAATGTTCAGTGCTCATTTTATGGTTCTTGTTCTGGGCTTCAACGAAGTCCTTCTCTTGACCCTATACCTACTTCTGAATCTATGTTTTCGAAGGGAACCACCTTGACATTCCCTTAAAAATATTCAGGTCCTGACAACCAAACCATTTGTTGGCATAGGGGTAGACCCAATGTTCATCTCCAAGAGTGCACCAACAAGCCCTAGCCACTGGTCCTTTCTGCAACACCTGGGAAGTAGATGCAGTCTCACCCGAAGAAGCTATGAGGGGGTTGTAGGACATAGATTTCTACAACCAAGGGAATATCAAGTGGTTCTTACTATAACAACAACATAACATGCATCTATCATTAAACTAACTAGATCTATCCTTCAAAACTATAGATATGATCTAATACAATAATGAAGATAACAATATAACAACATCAGAGCTCAAAGCATCAATCACACACACAAAAGCAAATGTACATGGTTCACCCTCTCTCTAGGGCTACGTCCACAAAACTGTGCTTATGATATATTAAGATAAAGCTTACAGTTCTGATCTACGCTCTTGGCTAGCAAATCCTCTCTCTCCATATCTCTTTCTCTCTCCCTTCTTGCGTACCCAGCTGCAGGACTTGATCTTCGCACCTAGCTGAAGATATTACAATACCAGAAGGCTCTCTCTCTCAACAATTCTCTCACCCTTAATACAATATTCTATTGATGAACAATAATCGAAAATAAGTCTCAACCATAGTATCGACTCGACGTAGGTCCTCTCGACCTCTATTTATACATTACAATCCCTCACTGACAACCTTAGGTCAAAACCTAGGTGTCAAAACCCTAATTACAAAAACCCTAGGTGTCTACAACCGTAGGTCAACTTGACCCATTCTTTCTGGGCTTCACCAGCCTATCTTTCCTTCTCCATCTCGCGGTGATCCAAGGCATCTAATGCTGGATTTTTCCACTTATTGATTCATCCTCAGTCCATCCTCCTTGATGATCTGTCATCCTCGATCTCCTCATCCAACGAATTTCTTTTCCGCACTTCACTCCATCTTCTCTATTATTTTGCTCACTTTGACCCAGTGATAGCCACTGTGTCTCCCGCGCAACTCACTTTTTACCTTTTCTTCCTCATTCTTCACTTCCTTCCATAACCCAGGGCCAACACAAGAGTTCCTCCTTCTTGTCCGTAACCTTTCCTCCTTCCATTTATCCTCTCTCTGTCAGTGCTTCCCCCCTTACCCCATGCACGCAGGGAATTTTAGCTGTCTGATTCCATTGTCATTACACCCTTGTTATATAGCAGTATCTTAATAGAAGTATACAGTGATCGAATGTACCTTCCTCGAGGTCCATGTAGAAATTCTTGCTCTGTTTCACTGTATGACTTCATTGTGTCAACTTCAAACTCTGTTATAAACCCTGCCACAATACTTTCAAGTCAAAAGTATACCGTGCGGGTGAATTTGTTGTTCACCTACTGTAACTACTCAATTTGTACTGGGGTCCACTCTAACTATCGATTCCAGTTCATCGCATGGTTATCCTTCAACCTTAGTATCCACTCCTGCAATATATGTGGAAAGTCATAGAACAAGACTTTGTGAAAATCAATAAACAGATATTTGTCCATATATTTTTGGGGTGTTATTCTAGGTTTTCTATTGTCATTTTGTGCAAACTCTAGCTCTTTGGTTCTCAACCAAGTTTCTATTTCTATTGTTGTGCTCCACCTATCTCATCCACTCAATCCTCCTCTATTCCTTCCAACAATAACATAACCATTTGTTGGGTTTTTTGGTCTTCCTTCTCTACCGTTTGAGCTATTGACCCAGGGTTCATGTCTTTCAGGTTTCCAACAAAGCCTCTAAAACTATCGGCTCTCCCGGTAAACCAAAAGAAAACAAAACACATGGATGTGTTGCGCAGTCTCACCCAAGATAGCTTTAATGGGTGGCTGTAAGACTCATGCATTTACAACCTAGAATTGAGCATGATATATGGGGTCTATATTCGAGACCGTATATTATAACTGGTGATTTCAGCCTACGGTTATTCATGACTATGCAGTAACCTTCATAACTTATTCACTCAATATCGCAATAACATTTAAACAAGAAATGTAATAACTCATTCATTCATTAAGAACAACAAATAACTACTGAACAAATGATAAAGATATGCATGCATTCATCACATTACATAGACGTTACCTTGGTTCACCCCCTCCTCGACTATGTCCACAAAGATTTGGCTCTTGGCTCTTTTATTATGATAGTTCCGCGTATCTAGCGCCGCGCACTTACAATTATCCTCACATGGGTAAGATCTATATGAGGTGAACTAGATCACACTAGGCTCCTCAGCCTATGATCTAATCCTCAGATATTCCTTATCTCCTCTCCCCTAGCTCAACAACTTACAAAATAGTACATAGCAACATTACAATTCGCATCGATTCGTGCAAATCTATGATGTAACAAAAATTTGAACAATGCAAAAATCCAACCTATGATACCTACATATCAGAACCCTCTATAATACCTCAGTATAGGCATTTATACATCTTTGGCTCTTCAACCATTACACTACATTACCAAAAACCTAACCCTACCGATGTTAGGTCTTCCTCTCATGTGAGCGTGTTGTTCTTCCATCCAGTTGTCACTTTCCTTGTGAACGTTTTCTCACATGTGCACATGCTGTGTTTCCTTCCAACTGTTACTTCCATTTCTACACACTTTCTTTCCCCATGATCATCCTTCTTTCCACTTCGGCCTACTGCCAACAAGCCTTTGTTGGGTTCTTATAGTCTTCCTTCTCTACCATTTGAGTTATTGACCTAGGGTTCATGTCTTTCGGGTTTCCAATAAAGCCTCTAAAACTATTGACCCTCCTGGTAAACTAGAAGGGAGCACATCACACAGATGCAATGCATAGTCTCACCTGAGATAGATTTAATGGGTGGTTGTAATATTCATGCATTTACAACCTAGGATTGAGTGCAAGATATGGGGTTTGTATTCGGGACTATATATTATAACTGCTGATTGCAACCTACAATTATTCACGACTATGCAGTAACCTTCATAGCTTATTCCCTCAATATCGCAACAACATTTAAACAAGCAATGTAATAACTCATTCATTCATTAAGCACAACAAATAAATACTGAACAAATGATAAAGATATGCATCTATTCATCACATTACACAGACGTTACCATGGTTCACCCCTTCCTGGGCTACATCCACAAAGATTTGGCTCTTCGCTCTTGTATTATGGTAGTTTTGTGTATCCAACCCCACACACTTACAATTATCCTCATATGGGTAATATCTATATGAGGTGAACTAGATTGCACCAGGCTCCTCAGCCTGTGATTTAATCCTTAGATCTTCCTTCTCTCCTATCCCCTATCTCAACATCTTACAAAATAGTACATAGCAACATTACAATTTGCATCGACTCGTGCATATCTATGATGTAACAACATTCTGAACAATGCAAAAATCCAACCTATGATACCTACGTATCAGAACCCTCTATAGTACCTCAGTATCAATATTTATACATCTTTGCCTCTTCATCCATTACAATACATTACCAGAACCCTAACCTTACCGACGTTAGGTATTCCTCTCATGTGCGCATGTTGTTCTTCCTTCCAATTGTCGCTTTCCTTGTGCACATTTTATTGCATGTGTGTACGCTATGTTTCCTTCTAGTTGTTACTTCTATTTTTACATGCTTTCTTTTCCCACGATCATCCTTCTTTCCACTTCGGCATGTTGTTAACACTATCCGAATTCCTCCCCATAGAGTCTCAACTTTGCTTCCATGACTCTTACATTTTTTCCCTTGCAAGGAAACACTCTAAAAATGGATCCAATGAAAGATTTATATCCTACAACCCCTCCTTTTTAAGTCAGACAAGGAAAACATAGGGTTAATGACCTTGTTTGGCCTCCCATTTCATAAGAATTATAGTTTAGTTAATTAAACCTTCAAGGGGTTATTACAAGACTCCATTTATCTCTTCATTTACCATTCATTTCCTCAATTTATAAGTATGATTTCCTTTCATAGGAATATCCTAACATAGCATGTGTATTTCTATGCACACAAGGAACACCTATACACACATCCATTCATTTTTCATATAGATTCTTGTCCATAAGAATGTAATTTCATCCATTATACAAGATAGGGAGTGTGTTTACCCTTCCGAATGAAATGCAGTTCTTATGTTCATATGTACAAAACTTACACCATTCATAGACTTCCATAATTACTCAAGAACAAAGACTTGAAACTGAAAACATGTGTTTAGTCCATTAACAAGAAAAAACACTCATGAATTTAATACATGAACCAGTCATTCATTTTATTTAATTACATAGATCTCAAGGAAAACTTATATGTTTACAAACTGTATCCAACCCAAACTGATTGTTGGTGAATTCCTTTCCACCCACTATAGGATCTACTTCTCTATCACTTAAATAACATGCCACTCATGTGCCAAGCCATGATACCACCAGGGAATTATCTTAGGGTCTTTGAGAAATTTGAAAGGTGAAGGCCACTCTCCTTCACACAACCACTGACTGAGAATTCTCATACTCGCCATATCATAGATGATGTTAAATCAAAATGCACGTACCATAGCATTTTCTAAATCAACAAACAATTATCAGTTATGACCCAGTATATCTGTATGCATTGTCTCAAGTTCTCCTCAATGTTTTCATGATCATAAACACATTGATATTTTAGTTGTTTTGTTGTTATACAAACATCAACATTTTTATGCTTGGAATATTCACACATAACGTCCCAACCATTTTCTCATTCTACAAAAATACAAAAATTCAACAAGAGAGGAGTCAAGAGATTCTCCATTTTCAAACTCATTTGCACATTCTAGAATTATTAGCATAACCGAGCCATTTCAATAGCCTCTCTACCCTTTCATAACATGTCTTTAACCAAGATTATTAATGTAGATATATTCACCGATTCTTTTTATTTCACAAGTTTTTCTCATTTCTTTTAAAAACATACAACTCTGCTAAAAGATAAGAGTTTTAGAATTAGAAGGGTGTCCCCCTTTCTCTACATTATTTATTCATTCTGCCCCATTCTTGGGCCCGTCTAATCCATTTTCTTGATTAGTCTCAATCAATTTCCTCTTGAATTTTCTTGATTTAGAGAGTCCTCCTCCCTTGAATGTAACAAAACACTAACTCATCAAGGTTAGTTTACCAATGCAATCATAGAAAAGTGCATTTTGTTCATTAATCATCTAAAACCATAATTCAAAATGTTTAAGATTTCATTTGCATGACTTACACACATGCATTATCCTTAAAATTTAATCCAAGATTCTTATACAAATAGGCTTTTACAACCCACTATCAAATTTCCAATAGTCGTTAATTTGCAAAGCTCTACTCTCCTGACAGAGTCTTCACACCATTCCTCCACATGTAACTTCTTTAACATGCAACTTCCTTTTTGTTTAACTATCATCATCTGAAATGATTTCACACATGAGTTAACACCATCTAAATAATTTCAGTGATTTACCCAATTCTTCATAAATAGTTATAGGCACGTATCCTTAGTATGCATTCAAACTACACATGCAAACATGTACATTTATTCCATCAGTTTATATCCACCACGTGCTTTCAAGCACTTAACCAGATGCATCAACATAATTTGTGTGTGTCTACCACTACCACACTTTATAATCTCACATGCAAATTTATTTAAAAAAAATAATTTTGTATATGCTTTCTCTCAATCATTTACATAAAATATTAAATGAATAATCACAACCATATTTCCTTCTTTCATAAAAACAAAGAATTTTCTCATTTTCTCTTTCATCATTCTACATTTTCTCTCTCTGAAGAATGGAGTACAACCTCCTCAAGCTAGCATTCAAGCAAAATAATTAGACATTTCCACATAAGGTCAACTAAATAAACAATAGTGATGGCTAAAACATATAAAGCACTATTCCTGCTTCACAATTCACTTATTCTGGAAGTCATTCATGCATTTATATGTGTGTGTACTATCCATTAGATTTATCTTGGGTGGTTGGGAGGAATGATTGTTACCCTCCCCACCCAGGTTCAATTCCTTGTAAGTGACATGTTGTGCCCTTAAATGGGTCTATAATATGTTCTTTTTGTTGAGCCCCTAATATTTCAAAAATGCTCGGTCACCCCATGTTCTCTAGTGGATTTTAGGGAGGTTATCCATGGATGTAGCGAGCACCGATATCCTGTGTTGTGTGTGTACATATTTTTTTCCTCCAGAAAAAAGAGTAATTTTATTTCATATAGGAAAGAAAATTACGTTATGTAAATGCATATTCATATGCATTGCTAACTATGGGCCATAGACAAGACATGGTGTCTATGAGGCAACTCCATAGAGGGGTTGCAATCAAAACATTTGTCTAAAAACATATACAAAAGAGTTCATACATATACATCCATTACAGGAAATGAAACAAAGAACAAGTTCAACAAATAGATTATTGCCAAAAATTTTTAGTGAGATCCCTGACCCACACCAAATAATCCCGAGAAAAGTCAAGAAACCAAAATATATTAAGTGAGGAAGGACTGTAGAAGCTAAGTTGTTGAATCTAGATAAGCATGTCAGCAAAGGGCCGATCATAATACTCATAAAATTTTCCATTGTTTTCTTCATAAATCATCCATTGACCTTGATCCAAATGAAGCATGTCCTTTGATAATTTATCTTTCATCATATTCCATTCCTTGAAAACATGATGAATATCAAAATAATCAAAAGAAACCATGAGCGTTTGAAATTATTCAAGAATAGGAAGAAAAAGAATGTTGTGACATACATACATACATACATACATACATATACATATACATATACATATACATATACATATATAATATAAGTATCATGGATGTGCATCACTTGTACATTTTTGCATCATTCATATACATTTATTGAATCTTAATATCATCCTTTTCCAATGAGAAATTAGAGTCATTAACTTGAGCAGTCTCATAGACATAATCATAATTATGTTTCCCTCTTTATTTGGAAACAAACAACAAGAGGTCACTCTTTTCCATCTGCTATAAAATCTCTCCACAAATCAAAAAATACAAATAGGTAATTACAACATCACCTAGAGAAGCAAGATACTAATTCCTATCTCACTAGCAAATTTGGCTCATTTTGTGATGACTATTTCGACGCTCTTGTGACGTTACATTGTGGATATTGTGACGAATCTTGAGTCTCTAAAATGTCGTTTTATGTCACGTTGAAATTGTGACGAACTTGAAGTACCGTCGCAAGAGCGACGACCCAAAGGAATTTCTCACAATTGCGACACAAAAGAAATATCATCGCTAATACGACAATATAGGCAACCTAAGTGAAACCAACATTTCGTCGCAATTGACATGACCATTGCGATAACAAATTTCTTTGTCTATATAGTAAATGCGTTGCAACAATCTTAGTTTTCGTCGTACTTGCAATGAAAACATTTTTATGTTTATGTAGCAAATATTTCACAAGAATTTAAGCTGTCATTGCACTTGTGTCTCAACAATATAAGTTGTCATTGCCATTGCAACGAAAAATTTTCATTGTTTATATGGAAAAACTACTACATCAATATAAGTTGTCATCACAACTGAGATGAAAACTTTTGTTGTTTATATGGAAAAAGCATCGCAACAATATATGTTGGCATCATAATTGCAACGACAACTTTCGTTGTTTATATGGAAAAAGTGTTGTGGCAATATATGTTTTCGTCTCAATTGCAACGACAATTTTCGTTGTTTATATGGAAAAAGCATCGTAGCAATATATGTTGTCATCACAATTGCGATGACAGTTTTCATTGTTTATATGGCAAAAGCGTCATAGCAATATATGTTGGCGTCGCAATTGCGACGACCAATATTTATTTAAAAAATTATTTTAGGCTGCAATTTTAATATTAATATTACCATATCCTCCAAGTGGAACATGGTTTCTCCTATAATTCCTTGGATAATGGGGATAGGTATCAATGCCTTGATAATGTGCATGAGAGGAAAATAAATCCCTTAGGCTCTAAATAAATCTTTCAGGGACCTACAAGGGCCACGAACAAGGCCACAAACCACAAAAACATGCCCTATATAAGATACCATTATCATTAGAGTGGTATGTGGATGCCATTAGAATGTTTTATGCATTAGGGATGGGTACTAGAGCCTTGACCATGGTTGGGTCAGAAGTTGAGGGAATTAGGACCTAAGTTAATATTCTTGATCTAATAGGCCATGATAAAGGCCTCAAACTACAACATAGTTCCTTTAAAGTGAATCTTTGTCATATAAGTAGGATATGG
>JZKD02S0455679.1:264745-275998 GCA_000966675.3 Picea glauca
TAGGCCTTGAAAAAATATTATTGGGTTAATAGGCCATGATTAAAGCCATGAACTACACCATGAGACATTTAAAGGGGATATTTTGCATACGGGTTGGATGAAGTTTCCATTAGGAATATTTGTGTAGTAGGGATTTTTTTTGGGGACTTGACAATGATTAGGTAATGAAAATAGGGTCCTTAATCCATAAAGTATGATCAAGGCCTTTAACTACAACATCATCCCTTTAAAGGGGATATTTTTCATATGAATGAGAAAGGGTTTCCATTAGGATTTTTTGTGTATCTAGGATGGGTCTTCGGGCCCTGACCATGATTAGGGGATGAAAATAAGGTCCTTAATCCATAAATGAGTGTAACTAGTCTTATGGGACATGGAATATTCTTCAAACAACTAAAAAAAAACTTTTAGAAATTAACTTTGTCCTTGAGCGTGATATTGGTACTTTTAGGAGGCTTTACATAAAAGATATGGATCTCACAGATTTGGCTATAAATGAAGATTCTAGGGCCCTAGTCCATGAAAAAGGACTCAAACCACCATACAAACTCAAATCATTGGCTTCTTGGTGGGATATAGGCATCATTAAGAGAATTTGCATACCAGGCATGGGATTCAAGGCTTTGACCATGGTCAATGAAGGAAAATAAGGGTTGTATGATTTAAATTAGTATTTTAGGGATTATAATATTTAACATATGAATGATATTTGGGAAATATTAGAAAAATTCAGATGCATTGGATGGATTTGGAGACTGTGACCATGGTCATGCGAGAAAATAAAGGGTCCATGACAAGGAGAGAAAATAAAGGGACTCAAGTCATATTTAAATATTTTAAGGATATTGTCCATGAACATGGACTCAAATCACCACATAGGACCTCTGAAAAGGATATTTGATCTCAAAATGGGATATGGGTGCCTATAGTAGTTTTTTCATACCAAGGATGGATCTTGGTGTCTTGACCATGGTAAAGTAGTGAAAAGAAGAGACATATCAACTAAATGAATATTTGAGGGCTCATGGGATAAAATGGGGTCTTAAACCATTACATGCATCATTCAAGGGGATATTTAGACACCAAGTGGGATACATATGCAATTAGGAGAAATTTTTGACCAAGGATGGGATTCAAGGCCTTATCCATGTTAGGAGAAAGACACATTAGACCAATTTTATATTAAATAACTCCTAAGTGTCAAAATATACTAACATCCCCCCTTAAGAACATCCTAGGATATGTTTGAAGGATTTACAAAGGTGAAACAATAGGAGAAACAAGGAGGCATTAGAGCATATCCCCCCTTAATGACAACTTATTAAACTCCTAACATAGATCAAAGTTTGGAAAACTTCACTTTTGTAAGAGACTTTGTGAAAATGTCTGCAACTTGATCTTTTATTGGGAAAAAGATCACTTGAGAACCATTATGATATTTTCCACTCTAGATGGTTATTAAGATATTTCCCATGGTCCAAGGATAAAATCCAATGTATTGTGGGTGTTAAAATATTCTTTATGGTTCATGGACCATGCACAGGGTTTGAAACCACCAAACAAGCTTAATAAATGGAATCTTTAGCCCAAAAGTATAATATTGAATCCACTCTGAGGCTTGGCATGATAGGGATTGGTATTTGGGCCCTAAGCATGGTCCAAGGACAACTGTTATCATTTTAGGGACAACCGTGTAACATTATCTTAATGTATGAATATAATATAATGATTAAAGGATTAAACTATGCTAAGATAAGAGGTTTTACAATAAGAAATTGAAGTCTTAATCTAATATTCTATTTATTTGTTGTGCAAGGAGAAGGTAAAGATTCCTACAAATAGGCCATTCATAATTTTGATATTTCTAACCTACAAGGTTACATATAAAATAAATAATGAAATATAGAAGATGAAATACTCAAAGAAAATGTGTTTAAACTGAAATATGTGCTTGGGTGGTACAACAACTATTTGATAATACTTATTTCAATAGGTAAATGACAATGTATGGCTTTGATGTAAGAGTTTCACATGGTGTATTTTACAAATACAAAACACAATACTAAGACTCTAACACAACTCAATTGACCTTCACTCAAATAGTTATATAGTAATTAGGCCTTCAAAGTGCTTCAATGTATGGTGATGCAACCCACCATAGAAAACACATGAAGGCATGAGAGGCACTATGATTCCACTATAGGGGAAGATGAAATGGGACCTATGGGAAAATAAATCCTCTATCTCCAAGGCCATTCTTAGAACTCATATTGTTCTACAATGTGCCTTAAATGAAGCCATATACCTTCTTTGACTTATCAACCAATCCTTGAATCTATGTAAGAGGTTGGTGGGGAAAGTCTTTCACATAATAATGGGAGCATGGGTTGAGTACAATCTTCATGCCATGGGAAGTCTAAGAGTCCTACATTTTGCTAGTTATAGGTAATGTCATCCATCATTTCTACCAATGATACCATTGTCATTGACTCTAACATTGTGGGAAGAACTCTGACATTAATTCTTTACATATTTCATGTTTTATTCTCCATTTCCAACCCAATATACCAATTTGGAAATTAACCAAAATCAACATCAAGAAGAGGAAAATTGTAGACTTTGGATGAAATATAGTGGTTGTAGGTGTGCATATAGGATAGGGAAGATAACAATTCATCATTCACTATCCATTATATACTCTTTATATCCTTGAGAGACAAATATAGTTCTTTTAGGAAGTTCTTAGAAAGAATACAATAGATCAAGATCTTTCTATACACACTAAAGAGAACTAGAGAGAATAATATATCTAAGGGACCATGAAGTACATAAAGTGAATATATTCCTTATGTTGCATGTTGTAGTGGAAGAGAGTTCCTTAGCTATCGTAGGATGAATTAGATAGTTGTAATGCTTTGTGTTGAGAAGGCTAGGTGAGAATGTGAGTAGAAAGGTTGGGATGAGAAATATATAATTTTATTGCTTCGTTTTTTCACCATGGTGGCCTCATAGCTTAGGTTGGTGGTGGTATCTACACTAGATGGATGTGGTTCAATGGAAATTTTCTCTTACATGACCAATCTCTTGGACCAATTTTTGTTAAAAGATAGGTCTCATTTTCTTGTTTATGAATATGAAAAATTACTATTACTCCCAGTCATAAAACAATTATGTCTTATGCATACTATGTGTCATTTTTTTTTCCTATTTTGAATTTAAGTATACAAGGAAATGAAGGAAAATTTCATGACGCAAGAGAAGAAAATGATTTGTCTCATTTTGCGATGGCTATTTCGACGCAAAATTATATCATCTATACTGATACCAAGTACTCTTGCTTGCTATGCAATCATCACCAACACTTTGGTAGCAATTTTCAATAGTGTGTGGCCCAAGATATGATCATTTTCATGACGATTGTTATACACTTTTTCCATATGTATATATGTGTTTTTCATCTTTTTGAAGGATCTTTTTGGAGAATTTGATGATAAAATGGTATGATCGGCATAAGGTACATGTAATTCATGTTTAATGATTAAATCAAGTGTAATTCATCATGTTCTATGATTTCCAAGAGTTAATTTGTGTTTTTGTACTGTTACAGGGAAAAATGCACCATGTTTCTAGTTCTGGCACTTGATCCGACACTTGATTCGACACTCGATCTGACACTTGATTCGACACTCGATCCGACACTCATTCCGTCACCCAATATTGCACAAAAATGCAAGGTGAGTTGGCGGTTATGGCATTGGTAGCCAGTGACGGACAAATCGGGCACATGGGTTTTCTTCATGATCACCCCCTCTAGCTACTAAGCTCAATACAAATCGATTTCAGTTGTCCAAAGAAAGCAATTATTGGCTCACTCAATTTCGGCAATTAGGGCACCATTAATGAAATTTACCAATTTTAGAAGTGGTTCGAACCTCCTGTGGTCGATCAATTGGTCTGTAAATCTTATAAATACCACCATTGTGGTCATACAATAACTAAGGAGCAGTAGACAAAGTAGAGGATAGAGATAAAAACGTTTTCTTTTGTTTTTGCATTTTTCAATTGCTAGAATTGTATAAGACTGTGTTTTTCAAGTTTTAATGGTGAAATCATTTTGCTGAGCTCATGGTGTGCATTTGAGAGGTGACCATGACTTGCTGGGGGGCCCACCAATAGTCCGGTAACTGTTCTCTATGTTATTTATGCATTTCATAGCTTAGATGTCTCTTTATTTCTTGTACATGAACGGTTCCTTCATTTCTTTAATTTGTTGTTGTAGTTTAACTGTTTTAATTATCTTTTGCAGGTTAGTATGGAGGCTTTTTGTTAATATGCATTGATTTTATAATTAGGAACGATTTTACAAACTCATACACTAACCCCACATGCATTTATATGTTAGATTATGCTTTGATTTATGATTGTAGAATCTAGTTTAAAACAAAGCTTGAGATAGAATAGAACATAAATTTGAGTTTATGTTTTCTTTAATGAGGTTTTGGTGGATGGATAGTCATTAGTCTTTAGTTTTCAATTCTAGTTGCCATTTAGTTTTATTTATTTAATTCGTCATTTAGTTTCTTATTTTCTTTCTTGTCATATGCTGAAATAGTCTTTAAATTCTGTTTCTGAGTATTTTTTCTTTTTGTAATTTGAATTATTAAGATAGAGCTAGTTTAGTTTATGTTATGCAATTTCTTTCTTAGATTTAGATTGGAATTTCAAGTTGTAGTTAATGACTGAATTTATTATAACATAAGTTTTCTTATATTAGTATAGAATGCATTTGAATTTCATAGATTAGAAAACAATTTCTTGTTTTCATAGAAGAGATAGTTTCCTTTATTACTTTCAATAGAATAGATTTCCTTTCATGCATTGCATTGAGCATTTAGATTTCCTTTCACGCATTAGAAATAGTTTTGCATTAGGCATTTAGTTCACTTGCCTCTTAGGCTAGATAATTGTTCAATGAGAAGTTTTGCTTGTAGTAGTTAGTTGCCTTTGCTTATTTGTCTTTTTCTTTCGTAGGTTAGTTAGTTGCCTTTGCTTACTTGTATTTTTCTTTAGTAGGTTAGTTAGGTGTCTTTGCTTACTTGTCTATTTGCTTTAATAGGTTAGATAGGTGCTTTTGCTTACTTGCTTATTTATTTTCTTTCATAGGGTAGTTGCTCATTGGATGTAGGTTGGCAAGTTAAAGAAGTTTGCTTTTGTCATTTGCTTATTATGCTTAGTGGTTCGCTTTTTCTTATTGTTGAACTAGTTTGCTTTACATAGGGTTTTACTTGCTTTCTTAGGAACCATCCATTGATCCTTGGCCCAAAAGTACTTAGGTTACCTAGTTTCATTTTTCTTAGTAGGGTTTTCTCATTAGATAGGTTTGCTTGAGTAGATTAGCCTTAGATAGCTGCTTTCCTTAGTTAGACTATACTCCTACCAACCTTTTACCTTTGGCATATATTTTGCTACAACTCTAAGTTTACTTACCTTGGGTTGACAATTTAATTGAGGGTAGTTTAGTGTGTTTTTTAGAACATATAAATCACCTAAAAAATAGTAACATTCTGACAAGAATCTGAGAGGAATTAGGACTTTAGAGCGTTTTCCATTATAAGACCTGAATAAAAATAAACTTCAAACATGATAATTCTTGGTGGATCTTCAGATGTTAGGGGAAGCTTCCAATGCAAGAGTGTGCATCAAGATAACGTGAAGGGTTAATAAACAATTCACATGTATATACACATCTTGAGTCACACTTTCCTGGTTTAAAAAATTTTAGACATAGAATGCTGAAACATTACATTGTTTTTAAATTTTCAAGTGAAAAGTTTTGTTTTTAAAGTTTCAAGTTAAAAGTTTGGATAATATTTACCATGTTACCACAAATACATTTCATATCAAAAAATATCCATGTGCAGAGTAGGTTCATTTGCAGACTTTAAGTTTAGTGTGTGAAGCCTTTCTATAAAGGAAAACTCAAGCAACTCTAGTTCATTTTCATACAAAAACTGAGATAGGGTTAGTCGATTCAATTAGATTAGATATATATACTTTCTAGATTTAGTTTCTTGGCATTTATTAAATTATTCTTTCTTATTTTGGCCTCTAGGTTTTCTGAGGTTATTTTTTAAAATTTCTCCTATAGTAAATTAAGAAAAAGACCAAGAAATAAGCCACCAACAACACAACTAATGAATCTCAATATGTAAAAAATGTGACCACAGTAAGGGATTTTCAAATTAAAAAAAGTACACATGATCACCTAAAAGCATGAAAACCACAAATAAAAAATTCCCTTTGATGCACAACTCGGTAATCGAATTTCACAGTAGTGTAGTTTTTCACTGCATCTGTTAAATAGAACCTAGAAGTTGTCAATTCTGCTCCTCACATGTAAAAAAATGTTGCATTACCACATACATACAAAACTATAATGAACCATCGATTTCAAGCTATAGGTATGGATAACATCTAACTGAGCTATATTTAGAGTAGGTAAAGGTAAAGAATAACCTGGTAACATACATGGAAATTATCACTCCTTTCCATACACTCGAGGATACATGAAAGATGAAAATGGTGTTCACATTTTGTAAGTATCTTGGGATTCTCCTTATCATATCCTGCCATAAGATATCAATTTCAAATATTAACTAATGACACGTTTAAAGTTTACGGATGAATGATAAAAACTTGATCCACTCATAAAGGAGAGGACCTAATTTCAAAACAACCAGAAAAACATGGAGCTTCCTATCATAAATAGAAAAAGCCAAGACTGAATGCAACTTAATCATGACTACATGCAGGAATTAACTAGTCTATTTAAAGAACTGAACAATTTATTTAGGTGATCAAATTTGGAAGAATGTCAAATCCCTCTAACACGATTGGATTTTGAGGGTTTCATTCTGTAAGGCGACCAAAGTTTGAAACTCGCATTAGTTGGGAGGAGACACCCAAAAATATCCAGCCATGTTAAGGGTTGGTGTGGACCAGGCCAAGTGCGATCACTGGGTGATTTTGATGGCTTAGATGCCCCTGGGTCATGGGTTCTTAGACCACAGGCTAGTCCTACAGGTCACAGACATGCTAGAAAACAAAAAAAAGATTAGAAATGGATGAATGTACTAAACATTGGAGGCAAAAAAAATAAGATGGCTACAATGAAGTATTTAACCCAAAACAAGAATAAAATAAGCTATATATCTTTTGCATTTCATCCTTGATTTTCCTGATATCAAGAACAAAGGCATAGTGGTATCCATTAAATTTTCACCAACCCTTCAAATAGTTATGCCAAGGCAAGAAAGAAATCAAAACATCACTACACAAGCCAAAATAAATAGGATATTAATCCTACATAAAACCGGGCCACAGTCCAACCACGGATGAAAAAGGAAGGGATTTCCCTTCATGATAAATCTCATGGACCCCTCACTCACCCCATAAATCCTTTATTCTGTAGCTTCTCCGCTTTATAAAACATGAATTGTTGTAATGTTTTAATGATTAATTGTTGCTTTTTCATTGTTTAGGGTCTCGAGATTATGAACTGTAGCTCTATCAATAATTTCTTTGGATCCTTGTTAACTTTTCTACACTCTTTCTTCTCATTGTCATTCTTACTTCTATGAATTCTATAACCATCCTCCAGATCATACAAAGATTTAGTCCAAGAGACAATTTCCAATTCCTCATCTACAAATGCAACATTTTTGTTGAAAATCCTAATTCAGCCAACCTTCATAGCAAAAATAGGTCTTATTGAAAGTCAATTTTATGAAGGCCATAACATCCTTAGTATGGAACCTACAAAAAAGATCTACACATGATATCTCAATATTCTAGAGTAGATAAACTATTTAGCTTTACTTCCTCTTGGGAAGGAAGTAAATAAAAGGCATGGAAATCTCACACAGTGAGATAATCCACATCTATAAAGATGGCCAACAATATGATTATGCCACATTAGTTTCTAACAGATTACATGAAAAGTTGTGGAGGCTTGAAACACAACATTGGAGTCTATTTTAGGAATTCATACCTTGTTGCAGTCATCTTACATCGGCATGGACATATCATGTCAACGTTGGAGAATGGATGTATGCAATTTCAAGTGCCTTGGTGGTTCTCAGCTATCATCAAGTCAACAAAACCATTTTTATCTTACCAACTATTATCCACGAGGAAGATTGTATTGAAAATCTGAGGATAAGACCCCAGAAGAACTCCATCCCCAGTCACTAGGTTTCTTACAGGCACCTGGAGCTAGTTCAAGAAAATCATTGCTATATTTAGTTGTTTAACTACCAGGGAAATATTTCCATGTTACTAGAAAACCTATTCCGTTGGATACTGGAAAAATGAATTTGGATGGAAATTTAATGGATAGGATTGGAGCACTTCCTATTGCTTCATATATTAGGAGGGAGAATAGAATAGGATGTATCCTCTACAAACCTTTAAGACCAAACAAAAACTTGGGGACTCACCATGGAAATTTCATATGAATGGAAAACATACGCACTAAATGACCTAGAGCCAAACAAGCTCACATGAATCCTATATAGCTAGCAAATTTGAGCCAGGAAGATGGAGCTGGCAAAGGTGAAGGTTCTCACCGGGCTTGCCATCCACAAGACCTTTGCAAAGAATTTTGAACCAGAATTATTTTGGGCAAGAATCCCCAGAAACTAACAGAGGTATTAGCTATAAAGAAACCATCTAACTCTACATGTAAATATGAAATCAATCTTCACATATGAATCAATCCTGGCACAATAGCTCAAAGGAAACAAATATAGGAGCCATAATCATAGAAATTCATCCCCACCTCAAACAACAACAAGAATTTTTTTTCCAGGTAGAATACAATGATGATGATGGATGAGGGTAAAGGTTAATCACCTAAGGCCATTGTTTAGAAAAAATGGCCCTAAGGCTTGAGACTAAGAAATAAAGAAATTATATTAATGTCCACAATATACCAGCAACACTAAGAAAATCTACACAAAATTAAGTAAGAACTACAACTTATAGTTTCATGCTTTTCATCAATTTGGTCACATGTAATTAAGCTTTCCCAAAATGCAACCCTGATTATTACTCGAATACTAGTTCTTTTCTAAATACAATTTCAATTCCCAATAATCATATTTCCCACTTCCCACCTATAAATAGGAATACAAAAAACTGGAATTTCTATGGACTACTCCCCCTCCAAATTCTTCCTTACTACCATCTTAATATGTTAGTGCAATATTTTCCACGGAACAAACAGTGGGACATTTTTCTTCCTACACAAATCCAGTAAGGTTATTACCCTCCTATGTAGAAATGTCTTCATATACCTCTTTGTTCTGGATTTCACATGGTACAAAAGGGATGCTTGTTTCATTACATAAAGTTTAAGAATTTTTTTATCAAAGGTCGACATATTCACAAACTATGCTAACTGGATGCATAGAATGAAAACGTCTTGTATGTTATTTCCATCTTCACCTATACATCAGAGATAGGTTCTAAAATTTATTTAGGGGCTCTAAAGTGGACTAACAGTCACTAAGATCTCTTCTTAAACATAAAACTCTTCATCAAAAATATTTTTTCCCCATGTTACCGCTCAAACTCTCACCCATTGTGTAAAATTCCCAATCCAAAGGTGAAAATCTAAGGGCAACTTGGAGGGACTATCCAATGCCACCACAACAACCCACTCCCATTCTTTAGGTTGGTTATTCTCCAACTCAAGGGGGTCTTCACTAAGGTAGGATTGCTAAATCTTAGGTAATAAAGGGCTCAAGGTGAGATGAAGAGTGTCTTTAGCAAAAATAGTATTGCAGAATAGGTTTAAAAAAGAATGATGGGAGAATCAAGACTAGTCTCAAGTCTATTGGGCAAGTGGAGTCAAGAATTGATTACCAAGGGCAATAGATATAGGATTGAAAGTGAACCTAGCCCTAATAAGGGATCTACAAAACATTTATCTTTCTGCCCACAAATATAGAAAATTACTTGTAGTAATTCTTGATGAGGAAAACCAACAATGCATGTATGAAGGTATGTATACAAATGGACAACATAAACATAGCAGAAAATTTGAATTAAGACAAAGCATGTTACATTATATTACCAGCCATAGACACAAAGAAAAATAAGAGGGAATGAGCCACAATTAAAGTCTTCTTAACAAGGGACCTATCTTCCTAATTATGAATAGATGTTACCCATATCATTTCAGCCATTCAAACATCCTTGATGCAAGAAACCTCCAACATTAGTATTCAGAAATATCAACCCCAATAACATATACCACAAAAGTAAAAATATTCCATCTTTCCATTTCCTTCAAGATCTTCAACAACAACTCAAAGGGGGGAGCTCCCCAAATCCAATCATACATCAAATGGAGAGAGCAAACCCTTATATAGGTTTTAGCTCTATCTCTTCAACAATAAAGAAGTATATGTTTTTCTAGATCCATTAGTTCTCCAAGGAATAACAATAAAACATTCTTCTCAACCACCTCCTTACTAAAAGTAGTACTGAGTTATTGAGATCCATATTCTTCTCCAAGAAGAAACAATAAAATATCCAAGTAAAACAATACAATAATGCTCTTCATGCCATGGGAAGTGTAAGAGTCCTACATTCTGCTAGTTATAGGTAATTTCACCCATCATTTCCACCAATGATATCATTTTCATTGACTCTAACATTGTGGGAAGCACTCTAACATTAATTTTCTACATATTTCATGTTTTATTCTCCATTTCCAACCTAATATACCAATTTGGAAATGAACCAAAATCAACATCAAGAAGGGGAAAATTGTAGACTTTGGATGAAATATAGTGGTTGTAGGTGAGCATATAGGATAGGAAAGATAACAATTCATCATTCACTATCCATTATATACTCTTTATATCCTTGAGAGACAAATACAATTCTTTTAGGAAATTCTTAGAAATAATACAATAGATAAAGCTCTTTCTATCCACACTAAAGAGAACTAGAGAGAATAATATATCTAAGGGACCATGAAGTACATAAAGTGAATATATTCCTTATATTGCATGTTGTAGTGGAAGAGAGTTCCTTAGCTATCGCAGGATGAATTAGATTGTTGTAATGCTTTGTGTTGAGAAGGTTAGGTAAGAATGTGAGTAGAAAGGTTGGGATGAGAAATATAGAATCTTATTGCTTGGTTTTTTCTCCATGGTGGCCTCATAGCCTAGGTTGGTGGTG
>JZKD02S0455724.1:0-17468 GCA_000966675.3 Picea glauca
TAGTTTATGTGTTGCTGGATTTTGTCGAAGAACTGATCCATTGAAATGGCTTTCCCAAGTTCCTCGATGGGGGGAAGGAAAATCTTATGTGTTAATACTTGTGTAGCTTTGTGAAGTTGCACACACATAGTGAGTGAACTTGTCATTTCCTTTTCTACTCTCTTCTCGACCTATTGGCATCGATCAAGAAAAATATAATCGATTCTTCTTTCTACCTCTAAGGGGCGGGGAATCTCGGTTGGAGCATCTAGATTCTTGTTGACCCATATTTTTATGTCATCTAAACCTTCTCAGATGGTGGCGATCTAGATGTTCTTGGTATGCTCTTTGTTCATCTTTCCTCGCATGCCTGACTTGTTCTTCTAGTTCATTGATCCTAGCATCCTTCCCTTGGTTTTGGTGGAACAAATTATTGAGATTCCACTTCATTGTTGTGGTGTAGGAAATTCCAGCAGATGTTACGGAAAGTGGGTCTTGGTTGACATCCTTGGCTACTATAGTCTCTATGAGGACTAGTAATGGGTTACCTCCCGTGACTAGAACTTCCATGCCCTGTTGTTCTACAATTCTACCGGTGGCTTTGTCAAACTTGAACTTCTTTAAGTTCACCACTTTTCTATGCTTATGTAGCATGTGAATCCCCAACTCCATTCCACCAAATTGCAGATGATTGTTGGGAACTTCCATTGTTGTTTCCAGGAGGTCAGTATCCATTGATGAGGCATCATTGCTTAGAGCCTCTTCATCATTTTTCTGATGCTCTTCTTCAGCTGCTTTGGCTACAACTTCATATGCTTCTCTTTATTATGTTGTTGTTGCTTCTACCGTCCCTTTAGGCAACACCTGTGAAGCAGATGAAGTCTCACCTGAGGTAGAGGCAGGGGTGGTTGCAGGACTCCAGTGTCTGCAACCTTATCTGGGACACAAATTTGTGATTGTAACACCTTAACAGAGCACTTATCAGTTACAGTTCATCAATATCCAGTCTTAGTTTACAGTGCAGTTAAACCCTAATAATAAATCAGTGTAACATTCCCATAGATTCAATAGATTCAAGCACCAAGCATACTAACATAGATCAGATCTAGCATTCATTCACATTATTCAACACTAAGCTACCATATTAGATTCATTCATCATCTAACAGCGCACTAAGCATTTAGTCATTTAAACAAGAGAGCAACCGTAAAGCACAAAGCATTCACAACACAGGATGTGCGTGGTTCACCCCCACCCTGGGGCTATGTCCACCAACTCTTTGTCTTCTCTATTAGATTCTCTCAATCTTATACATGCATAGAGCCACAAAATCCTACTCTGCATAGGACATTAGAACTACGTGCACTCCTCTAGATCCTCCTTCCCCGAATAGATCTGGGCACAGAGCCTTACACAGCCTTTTATAATCACTTGCAATTAGCCCTGCAAGTCTCACTCAACACACACAAAGCACTTACAACTTGCACAACTTACCATTGACTAACTCACTGACTCCTTCTTACATCGCCTAGTCTTCTTATTTATACATTACAAAATCGGGCCTAAACATGGGTAAACCCATGGGCTGACATTCCCATACCCGTTACATAAGCCCAAAAACCCAAAAATGTCTAAAAAGGGGCTGAGATCTTGCGATTTCTGCTTCGTCTTGCGCTCCACCTTCAACAGCCTGTCGAAGTCCCAAAAATAGGTCAAACATGACATGGGATCCTCAAAACTTGGTCGAGGGCCAACAGGCCCCCAACACTCACCTGTGACTTGTCCTGAGTCACTCTGGTCTGTGTAGCTTTTCTTCAAAAACCTCGAGCTTGGCTCAAGATACTTCAACTTATTGTTGTTCCACGACCTCCTTCTCAGTGAACTCTTGGATAACAGCTTCGTTGACATGTCCCTTTAAGCGTTGTTCAACTGTAGTGACAAATTGCTCCAGTTCTGCTCCTCGGCCTTCGATTTCTGCGAACGGTTGGAAACCACATCCTGTA
Organism: Picea glauca; assembly: GCA_000966675.3. Lineage (NCBI taxonomy): Eukaryota > Viridiplantae > Streptophyta > Pinopsida > Pinales > Pinaceae > Picea > Picea glauca. Next base: position 1,983 of record JZKD02S0455724.1, read on the forward strand.
TAGGTTGGAGCCTCTGAGTCACTTCCATGAATTTTCTTTGAATGGTGTGGACCTGCTGTTGAGCAATGCATTGTTCTTGGGATTGCTTCATCTTTTCAACAACTGACAGGGGCTTCAACTGCGCATGTATTGTTTCTTCTTGTTTCTACGCCTCCTAGAGTTGTGACTCCAATGCCTTAAGTTATGCATTATTAGTGAGTCGCTCATAAGTCTAGGCACTACGATCACTTAGTTGTTTTCATTCCATGGAAAGGGCATTTATTATCTCAACTGCACTTCGAGTAGTTGCTCTCTTTGATCCCTCACATCCTACGGAGTGTTGGGCATTGTTCGTAGCTCTAAGTCTGTTATTCTTTGTTGTAGTTGTTGGATAGCTTTCGTGTGTTGCTCTACTTGATGATCGACTCGGTCTTCTACCTTTGGATCTAAGCCTGTCACAGAGTGAAGTGCTTTGTTGATTACTTCTTTCACTTCGAGTTGCTCTGCGAGCAACTGTTCTTTTTCTTGTTGAATTTGTGCTTTCTCCTTTTCAAACTTTGTCTGGAGAGAAACCTTCTCCTTCTCTGCAACTCAACATTGTTCTACGACTACTTCTTGCACTTGCTTCAAGGCATGGGTGACTTGTTCTATTTTTTCCTGTGCGCTACGAAGATGAGCTTCAATTGCATCAGCTAGTCTGTGGAGTTGGGATGGCTCATCTCCCAACTCTAGTTCTTCTGACGACAAGGGCACAGTGGACACTGCACGATTCGACTGAAGGGCCTGCTGTACCCCTCAGAGTTCAACCTCAATTTTGTCGTACATCTCCTTCTGCTTGGCTTCTTTTTTCTACAAGATTTCCTGTGAGGCGTCATTTACAGCTGTGATGATGAAGTCAAAGTCATCTATAGTGAGCACAGTCTGCATTTTAGTCAAGGTGGCTCTGGATTTCTTCCAGGAAGAGGGTTTCGGGGGAGAAACCCTCCTCTTCTTCAAGGGATCAGCCTCATCTCTATGCAATGTTACTTCACCTTGCTTCTGCTCATCTTCTTTGCCATTTATCTCTTCTACTTCATCATCACCCCCTCGGTCAGTTGATACTGAAGCGGTCTTTTCTGATGCGCTACATAAGTCTTGGATTTCTCTGGTCTTCTTCCTTTTGCTAGTTTTGGGTGTGTCGTGTTCTTTGTGAGCGGCCTTCGAGATGTCAAGTTCGGGGTCAGACATCTCTGCAGGATTAGCAGGGATAAGGAGGTATGTTGACTAGTCCTTAGTTATCTCCTTGAGGTCCTCTTCTATGAGCTTGTACTACGACTGAAGCTCCTCCTTATGCTCGTCTTCTCATGCAGTGATATAGATAAAATGTCTTTTTGCACGGAACTTCATGAGGGGTCGGAACCGTTGTAGGGTCTTTGGCGTCATGCGAGGTCCAGCTTTGATAGCCCTCTTCAATTGGAGATAATATGTGTGAAATACCACCTTTTACTGCCACTGTTTTCCCATATCACTCAAGTACCAGAGCATGGTGAACTTCGCAGCAAGTGGTTTGAACAGCTCAATGTCCGGAAAGGTCACACCTTCCAACATTTCCCAAGCAGTAAACGCGATGAGGATCAGGAGCCAGCTAAAGTGGAACTCGTAGCCCTGATCATGTGCTTCACGGCAGTCTAATTCCAACTGGTTAACTAGGTACTTCACCCAGTTCATCTGTAGGCCTTCCATGCATTTCCCAGCGAGGTCAACGACAAACCCTGTGACCTACGTGGGTCTATTCTTCCTTACTAGCTTTCCTGCAATTAATTGGCATGCTAGGTGCACTGGGCCATTCTGGATGGAAGCTACCTTGTAGCCTCGCATCCCCTTCTCAACATCATCGTAGGTATCCTTGATCTTCTGTGCTAAGGCATGATCTGTAGCTTTTCCTAGGTACAAGTCATGCGGGTTGGGTCCTTGCATGCTCAATACAATGATCCTATGGATCAGGGTCGGATCGACTGTGATACGTTGGTCTAGCCATAAGTAGCCACCATGGTAACATGAGAGTAGGAGCTTAACACAGGCATTAACCTCCTGGTGTTGTCCAAATTGAGGGATCTTCATTACATTTAAAAGGGTGGACTGCGCGAGGTTCATCTTCCATGGTTGGGGGATTATTTTTGAGTTCTTCCCCTTCGTCCTGGTCAAGTATTTTTACAGGGTGGGCATATTATGGTTCTTGCAGTCTCCTAGGTTGAAGTCGTTGAACTTCAACGTCGTGATCTTCTCCTTCTATGCTCTAACTACGTGTATCCTCTTCGGGAGGTACGCAGTAACCATGGTGTAATCAAAATCTCTCAGCACACTATCACGACTCACCGCGTCGGCCAGAGGCAAGATGTAGTCGAGTAAGATGGTTGGGATTAGCTTCTCATTTTCTAGGTCATCTTTGTGCTTGGTTATCTTTTCTGTGATGACTCGGTATGGGCCAGATCCGCGAGCGGTCAAAAGAGAGGCTTGCACTCCTCTTGTCGATGACACTTGTACACCCACAAACATTACCCTTTCAGACATTGCTCTTTCAGTCATAAGGTCAATGAGTACATCCTTCACAGACTCTTCAACTGCGCTAAGTTCTTTGGACATACATGCTCGTGGTTGAATATCTCGGGTTTGAAGAGTAACTACTCAATGCAACAGGATGGATGGTGATAGCTCGATGATCACTGTGCGAAATAAACTAATATGTGGGCTCAGATAATTGCAGTTGGAAAAATTGTTCTCGGTGCAAGGCTCGACATAATAAGTAGATAACTAGGCAACGGATCTCTCCAACGGTCGAGAAGCCTTCATTAATTACGTTATGTCCGTTACGGCACAGTCCCAACAGTCTGATGGCGATATTTCTGACCATGAATGTCATTCTAACCATTCGGAGCGTTAGTCTAATGGTTATATTGTTTCCAACGGCTATATTGCTTTGCCATGGTGAAGTGCCACGTGGCATTGTTATGATATTCCGAAAAAGCTCCAGTTTTGCAAATTTTCCTTCTGCGAAGTTTCCTCTGGAACCTTCTATAACTTTTCGATCTTTGATCTCTTCTTACTTAGTTTTCTAGCCTTCTTTCCAGTGAGATTTGTCTCGGTATTCCTCTTTCCATTCTGATTCTTATCTCCTCTTGGCATAGTAACTTCACACTGTTGAGATTCTTTCCTAGGATTCAGGGGCAATACTTCTTCTCTATCTGGGGTAGGTGCTTCAGTCTTCTGTGAGTCTTCTTGTGTTCTTCCAACTTCGACCTCTAAGTTTTTGGTTTTAAATGTCTTTAATCTATTCTCCTCTTCTTCAATCAAGTGTGTGATCCTCTTAGTCATGAAATCTTTCAACTCTTCCTTCTTTTTCTCTAAGACTTCTTCTTCTTTCCTTCTGGCATGATCCCTTTCAATCCAAGGTTTTCCAAGTAATATAGCAAATGGGGCGTTGTTCTCAATAACTTTAACAACCTCAAAATATTCCTCTTTCAAAGTTCCATGAGCACTCATAGATGTCTGGGTGATCTTTCCACATAGGTTTATCAGCGTTCCTCTAAATAATATTATTCCTCCCAATGAAGGAATCATAGCAGGCTTTCCTAAAGTTTCCCAAGTTCTTTCTGTCATAATATTCACTTGTGTTTCTTCATCCAGAACACAGTCAATGTCGAAGTCTCCTATTCTTGCTTTTATGCACTCTTTTTCTTTGAAGATCTCTGATAAGTTGATATTTTGGTGGTCATTCTCTGATAAGTTGATATTATTTGCAGCAATACAGTCTCTGATTCTTTTTGGGGTTCTTCCATGGTCTTAGTTGCTTGACCTTTCTCATGGTCTTCTTGTCTCATATTGATTCTTTTAATCTTAGCAACCATTCTAGGGTAATCTAAAACTTCATAGTCCATAGCTTTACAACAAAGACAACTAGGTCTTCTACCAACACATTCCTTAGCCAAATGTACCAGTCTTCTGCAACTGTAACAAAGGGTTAATCCTCGATTTCTTTTAAATGATCCCCAGTCTTTCCTGTACTGCGCACTAAGATCATAGTAGCTAACCTGCAAAAAAATATTTATAGGATCCTGCATCCATTGGTTAGTCCAAACATTCTTTCTATGCATAGGTATAACATATATTTCACTATTCTTATCAGGTCTACTTATATCAAATCTTCTTTCTTCTAGTTGTTCCCTACTAAGACAAAATTTATCAAACATACCTAGATCCATACTTTTTGAAACAAAAATTTCCACTTATCTTACCTTTAACAAAGCGCATAGCTTACAGAGCTTACCTCTTTCCTTTATATCTAACTCTTCTTCTTGGTACAGAGCTTCACAGATTAACTAGAATACTTCGCACTAGGGCGACAGATCTACGCACGGAGCTTTCATAGTTTCAGGTCAGATCTTTGCACAAAGCTCATTTTTCCTTAGGTCCCAACAATCACAGTCTTGGTCCCAGCAACGGAACCATTTGCTGGCACAAGGGAAGACCTGGGGTTCAAAGCTAAAACAACGCACCAAAAAACCCTAACTATCGACCCTTTCGGCAACACCTGCGAAGCAGATGAAGTATCACCTGAGGTAGAGGCAAGGGTGGTTGCAAGACTCCAATGTCTGCAACCTTAGCTGGGACACAAATTTGTGATTGTAACACCTTAACAGAGCAGTTAGCAGTTGCAGTTCATCAATATCCAGTCATAGTTTACAGCGTAGTTAAACCCTAATAATAAATCAGTGTGACATTCCCATAGATTCAATAGATTCAAGCACCAAGCATACTAGCATAGATCATATCTAGCATTCATTCACATTATTCATCACTAAGCTACCATATTAGATTCATTCATCATCTAACAGGGCACTAAGAATTTAGTCATATAAACAAGAGAGCAACCATAAAGCACAAAGCATTCACAACACAGGATGTACATGGTTCACCCCCAACCTGGGGCTACGTCCACCAACTCTTTGTCTTCTCTATTAGCTTCTCTCAATCTTCTACTTGCATAGAGCCACAAAATCCTACTCCGCATAGGAGAGGAGATCTGCGCGCATTACGCCAGATCCTCCTTCCCTGAGTAGATCTGTGCACAGAGCCTTACACAGCCTTTTACAATCACTTTCACTTAGCCTTGCAAGTCTCACTCAGCATGCACAAAGCACTTACAACTTGCACAACTTACCACTGACTAACTCACTGACTCCTTCTTACATCGCCTAGTCTTCTTATTTATACATTACAAAATCGGGCCTAAACATGGGTAAACCCATGGGCCGACATTCCCATACCCGTTACATAAGCCCAAAAACCCAAAAATCCCTAAAAAGGGACCGACATCCCGCGATCTCCGCTTCGTCTTGCGCTCTGCCTTCGATAGCCTGTCGAAGTCCCAAAAATAGGTCAAATATGACCAAGGATCCTCAAAGCTTGGTCAAGGGCCAACAAGTTGCTTTTGTTGTTGCCTCTTCTTCGTCTATTTTTCAGTCTTCTTCACGGGCTTTCTCTTCATCAACGATTCTTCCCAATGGTTTTCCCTGCCTCTTAGAAATAACTTCATCGTATGTTTAGGCACCGTAGTGAACTTCTTCCTGCTCCCATGTGGCCTAGGTGTACCCCCATAGGTGTTTGTACTTACTACAATGTTTCTTGACAACTTTATTGAATTGTGTCTCCAAAACCTTTCTTCTCTGAAGCGAAAAGATAGCAGCATGTCCACCTCTTCTTGGGCTTGCTTAATGCTTCCAAACGAGTATGAGCCAACCCAAAATGGTATTGGGGGGCAGATAGCCTTCTTTTCTCGATATAGTGTTTCCCTAACACCGTAGATCACAGCTTGATAGGATATCTTCTTAATAACTAATCATTTGAGCACAAATCTTGGGATAAAATGGGGAGCTTTGGTAGCTCTATATAATATTATATAATTTTTGTGCTCCATAAGGTAGAAGTCTCCAATCTTCTGGATTATTTCCAATGACTTATCAGTTATACACGGAGTTGGTGCATAGAAAATAAGCTTATAGAGAGGTGTTAAGAAGTGGTCCCAGATATTGTGGTACTCCATCATGTATCTATGCTCCCAGAGCACTTTGCAGTAGATATGCACAGACGGGTCAGTTGGTTTCCAGGCCCAACCCATCTTGGGATATTGATGGCATACACACATAATATCCAATCGATAAGAAGACATGTGAAAGCTTGGGAATTGGTTGGGAGAGGTCTCCTAGATGACTATGATGAACTCCGTTAGGGTTTCTAACAGGATGTCAGCCCAATTTAATGATGACCCTTCATCAACACAATAATATATCAGAGGCATAAGGGATAAGGTGAAGTCAAAAATGTCTTGTTCCCCATAAATTATGCAAAGCATCACCAAGATGTATTGATATGGAATTCCTAGTGACATGATGGGATACTCGCCATATGGTCTGAGTTTCAATGTCTTATCTGGCTTGTATTGGATATTTAATAGGTCCTTCACCTTGTGAGTGAACTTGTTGAGGAGTTAATCATCCAGTGACCGGGTTCCCTTTTCTAGATGGTAGTACTTGGAAATATCGATTGCTTGGAATGAAATTATGGGTTGTCCCGTAGCATTGAGTAGGTATCAGTCGTCAAGGTCTTCACGCTTGAGGATCCGTGAGATTGCATCTGCATAAGGGTAAAATGTTGCACAAGCAGCCACCCTATGTAATCCTAACCTCTCGATGTTTCTGAATATTTTGAGCTCATCTTGATCTCCAGCTTCCACAGGAATTTTTTTCTTTTTGAACATCTAGAAAACTTCACCCCACTTTAATGGAGTTTCTCCTTTCTCTAAGATTCTAGTAGAATCGTCATAGACAAGCATTGGAGCATCATGTTCTTCTTCATATCAGCTTCCACTTCCAAATGCTTATGTAGTGGGTACCTTGCTAGTTGTTTTCTTGAGCCATGACATATCTGAATCTGTAACAAACACACCCACAATTAGTGCATCAAACCAACGATAAAATAAGAAGAAAAATCAATGTAAAATGTTAGTTCTGAGAATTATGTGAATCAGTGAGCTCTTGAGTGTTAACAGGGTGTCAAGGTGAATTCATTAGTGTAAATTTATGTTGGTACATGAGGAATCACTTGAGACAATGTTAGGAGGGAAGTTGTTGTCTAAGTGAGATAGGATGATTCGAGACATGGTGAGAGTTTTAGAAAGTATGAATTAGCTTGGGTGAACCGGTGTAATTGTTGACAACTTGGCTGATGAATGAGGTGAAACTGGAGTCAAAGATGAAAAGTGCTCTGGTATGCACCAGAGGATATTGTGATAACTTCATTGGTGTGGACTAGAGTAGATCTTACCAACTTCATCAGTGGATCGGAGGAGTTTCAATTAAGTATGTCAATAAAGAAAAGAGAATCGAAGTTATTTGTGTTAACTGCCCCTCCATCAAAATGCTTACTCTAGAGAAGTTATGACAAACTTTGTTGAAAAGATTAGATGAGTTGTCAGCCTTGATTTTGGGAACCATGTCAACAGGAACATGCCATGACCAGTGAAGTTATGGAGAACTTCGTCGAAACGGAGAACTAGGCACCAATGGCATTGTTAATAAGCCAGTTGATGTAAGAAAAGGGGACCAACACAGTTATTAGGAACTCCGCTGAAATGGGGAAAATGCGACCAAAATAGATGTTAAGAAATCTATCAAAACACTAAATATATCTATGTCGGTGAAGTTGGAAACAACTTTGTCGACGGGATTTTGTCTTGAAAATTTGACTAAGTATTTTTCGGGAAGAGTCGAGGGATTACTTTGAAGGTAGGGTTCATGCCATAGTTAAATTTGCTCGGGTTGATTGTTTGGAACAAAATCTAAGACCAAACATAAGAGAGAAAAGGAAAACTAACTAGAATCAAAACAAACGAAAGTGCAAAGCATAAAACAAAGCAATAAATACGCAAAAAGGTAAAGCAAAACTAAGCAGGAAATCAAAGATGAGAAAGAAAACATTTTATTTATATACAAGGGGAAGTTGCCTCAAAGCCTAGCTAATGTAATGTTTAAGGATTTGGCCATTAACGCAGAGGAGGTCTACATCCCCTTTAATCTTTTTAAAATGGTAGGTTCCTAGGCCAATGTTCTCTTTGATTATGAAAGTACCCCGCCACAATTGTTGAAACTTGAGTGTTTCCCTTTGTCTTCATGGGGAATGTCCCATTTGAGGACCAAGTCGCTAACTTGGAAGCCTTTTTTACCATGTTTAATAGTTTGTTGGTGAGATTCAAATTTGGTTTTAGCTTTGGTGTAGTTCTCTTCTAGATTTAAAAAGGTATTAATGCACTTTTGGATGACAGGGCACTCTCTCCTCCATGATCATTGTGTAAGTTGAAGGGATGGGAGATAGATATTTGAAGGAAGTATAGCCTCTTTCCTGTAAATAAGAAAGTAAGGAGAGGTCCCTATGGATTCTTTGGGAGCAACGTGCTTATCCCAGAGGGTGTTGGGTAATGCATTGTGCCAATTCCTCTATTGGTCGACTACAATTCGTTTAAGGATGTAGATCAAATTTTTGTTTGTGGATTCAATCAGGCCATTGCCTTGAGGGTAATAGTTGGTTGTGTATTTTAAAATGATCCCATTTTCTAAAGAAAACTCAAAGAATTTTAGTGATGAAAAATATGTAGCATTATCAAATACAAGAGTGTTGGGTACTCCAAACCTGGGCATGATGTGGTGTTCAAGAAAATTAATTACCACTTCATCATTTACCTTGGTTAATAGTATCGCTTCCATCCAATGGGTAAAATAATCGGTGGCAGTTAGAATGTACCTATGATTTTTAGATGAGTGAGGGTTGATCTCACTGATTATGTCTAGCCCCCATTGTTTGGAAGGCTCTTCAACAAGAACAAGTTGAAGTGGAACAGTTGCTTTGCTCTCTCTTAGGGTTGACTTTTGGCAAATGTCGTAGCTCAGAAAGTATGCATGAGCATCCTTGAATATTGTTGGCCAATAGTACCTAGATCTTAATATCTTGTGGGTTGTGGTCTCTCCCAAAAAATGACCTCCAACTAATTCGTCGTGCTTATCTTTGATAACCTTGTCGATGTCTTGTTTCTCGAGACATGGAAGAATAACACCATCATAATTCTTCCTGAACAAGATACCATGAACCAGTTGATATTGTGAAGAATTTAGCCTTAGTGCTCTTCTTTGTTTGGCATTAATATGATCAGGAGTGGTGCCATGTTGAAGATAGTATTTGAGATCATTATACCACGAATTCTCAATTGATGCAATATAAGGGGATTGTTGTGTATAGAGAGTTGGTCCCTCTAGCCATCAATCTTCTTCTTGATCTTCAGAATCTGTGACTCAGGTTGCTAGCTTACAGAGTCCTTGACCCTTAACAATGCTTGTTGGTTTGAAATTGAGGTCATACTCTTATAAATCAGTCATTCAGTTGCCTCGTCTCTCCCTCAATTCTCTCTGCACAAAGAGAGATCTAACCTCTGGGTGAGGGATGATCACCTTGGTATGGTTCTTCAGTATGTAAGGTCTGACTTGTTTAATAGCTTTGTGAAAAACAAAATCCTACTTGTCCACTGGTGGATAATTCATTTTAGCGCCCTTGAGTCCAATGCTCATAAATTTTATGGGGCACTTGTTCCCTTGTTGGTCCTTTTTAGTGATCACTGGTACAAGATAATGGTTAGAAGCAAAAGTATACAACAAGAAGTAGTAAAATCGGGACTCTGAAGAACACGTGAAACCGTTATGGAAACCTTGATCTTCTCAAAGGCCTCCTTTTCAATAGATGTCCATTTGAATTGAACATCTTTTTTAATCATCTGCTGAAGGGGTTTAACGTTTTTGGTAGAATCAGCAACAAATCTTCTCACAAAAATGATTTTCTTGAAAAGGGACTACATAGACCTTTTGTTGTGTTGAGGTGGGATTTACATAATGGCTTTGGTGCATTCTGGGTCAACAGAAATCCTATCCTTGGAAATAATATTCCCTAATAGTTTTCCTTCTGAAACAACAAAGATGATTTTCTTGGGGTTTAGAGAAAGACCATATTTTTTTCATCTTTCAAAAATTTGCTTCAGGTGCTTCGGGTGATCAACTCTTCACTTTGAAAAAATCATGACATCATCAAGATAACTCACCATGCTATGACTGATTAGTCCTTTAAATTCTATGTCCATTGCCCTTTTAAAAGTAGCACCAGTGTTGATTAGGCTGAAGGGCATTCTATGATATGAAAATGTTCCCCATTTTGTCCTGAAAGAGATCTTTAATCAGTTTGGTTCCACTATGAGAACCTAATTGTAACCAGAAAACCCATCCAAAAGAGAGAACATTTCAGAACCAGAGACGAGTTGTGGGATTTTCTCCATGGGGGAACTAGATAATTGTCCTTGTCAGAAGCTCGATTTAAATTTATGAAATCTACACAAAGTATGATCTCCCCCAGTTTCTTCCTAACAGGTACCATATTAGACACCCAGGTGGAATGGCGAACTTTCAAGATAATCCAGGCATCCAACAATTTGTTCAATTATTTTTAAATAAGTAGCTCAAGAGTCGAATGTATTTTCCTTAACTTATTCTAGAATGGTTTGATACCCTCTTGGATTGAATGGTGTGTTGAATAGTATGGGTGTCATATGTCTTTAAATCCTCATATGTCCAAGCGAATACATCGTAATATTTCTTAAACAATTGCATGAACGTATGTTTTTTTGCCTTTGAATAACAAGTGCCTAGATTGATGAATTGGGGTTGTTCATGAATCCCTAGATTCACCAGAGCATGCATCATAGTGGAGCTATTCATCTTTGGATTCATAGGATTTATGAACTTAGTTTGTAGATCAATTCAAGCGATAACACATTCTTAGGGATGCAATTAGCTTTTATCTTGCTTGTTTTATCTTGGTAATCCTGAAGATTATGTTCATGCACTTCATCATCTATCACCAAGTCTTGGAACATGTCAGTGTTGGTAAGGAAATTTATGATCTGAGTATCGTTATTGAATACCCTCCAATTCGCGACGTTGTCTGGTATAAAAGGCCTAAAAATTATTTCAACAGAAAAATCGTTATTAAGGGGCGTGAATCTAGATGTTGAATTTGCTAAAGGGTCTACAACAATGTTTTGAAAATGAGGTATAGAAGTAATATTAAATGCATCAAAGTAATAAAGCAAGTTACATACCTCATGTTGATAACCTTTTAAGTGGGGAGATAGGCAATGAATAGTGTTTCTTACCTATCGGACAATTATCTTTGAATCACCCTAGTGAATGGTCGACCAACTACCTTCTTCCAGATCAGTAGAGGACTTAGGAAAGCGTGCCCCCTCTCCCCCTTGTTATACGTCTCGATGGCTTAAGAAATGAGAAAAAATCTATAGCATAAAAGGCTAATAGGTAATATTCCAGGAATCTAGATCATAAGGGGAGTGAAGAGCATAAACCACTTACAATTTGTCGATGATACCATCTTGATTGGGAAAGCATCCACCATCATTGCATCTAGATTCCAACTAGTCTCGGATGCCTTTATTGGTGTCTTAGGGGGGAAGGTAAACATTCAAAAAATCAAAATCTTTGGATAGAATTCAAGCACTTTTCTCCTTCAATGAATAGCCATTATAATGAAATTCACATACCAAGAATAGTGAACGAATTTCAAGTAACCGGGCATGCCTTTATCTTTAAGAAATCCAAAAACCCAAGCATGGAAAATTATTTGGGGAAATATTAAAGGGAAATTATACTAATGGGGAGCATAATGGATAAACCCAACTCTTCCATTTTTTCAGTGTTCCGCAATGCTAGCACCATGTGGAATCATGCAAAAAATAAGCCAAAATCTCTAAAAAATCATATGGGAGGGCAGAAAATCAAACACAAAAAAACTTCACTTGGTTAGCTAGTTTATTGTATGATCCCCTAAATATGGGGGAGGGTTGGGAATAAGTGATCCAACTTTATTAAACCTATCCCTAGGAGGAAAAATTGTGTGGAGGTTGATTACATGGAAAGAGGACTAATGAAAAAGGGTAATAAGGAAGAAATATCTCCAGGAAAATAGAATAAGGTGCATTAAAGAATAAATTAAGAATAAAAAGGGGTAACATATATGGAGGTTACTCAGGTCAGCAATACCTTTGATCAGAGAGAAACTCACATGGGTACTCAGAAATGGTCGAGAAAAAAAAATCTAGAAGGATGGCACCATGGGACACCAAAACTTGGAAAATAATGCAAATTTGTTACCCCTTAAGCGTTGGATGTATGAAAAAAATATTCTCTCCCTTTTTGACATTTCCAAATGGTCTCAGGCCATAGGAAATTGGGCTCACTAGAAATTTGATATTCTCCCCCTTCCCCTACAACCTCTCTTATCCAGCATGTTATCTCGGCTAAAGGGGTGTGTGCCTCAAAACTTGTGGATATCAGACTCGCATGGATGGGGGCACCAAAGGATACACAATTAAAAAAGATACTTTCATTATCTCCAATCCTTTACCTTTCCACCAAAATTGAAAATTTGGAACAAGGTATGGTCCCCATATGGCCTCCCAAATATCAATGTTTTTTGTTGATTACTTGTGCATGGAAGAATACTAACCATTGAAAACCTCAAAAAGAGAGAAATACAAGGTCCAACCTAGTGTTTAATGTGAAGGAATTCATAGGAAAATGGCAAGCGCTTATTCCTGAATTATCCCTTTGCAACTCAAATATCTGAGATAAAATTTTGAGGATTAAATCATAGATTCAATAAACCACCCTATTGGAACAAAGTCTTCACAAAAGTGGAACAGAATGTACAAGGGTTAATTTAAAGATAAACAATTATTCAGGGGGATGTGGACAAAATTTCCAAAGTACCTTCTCTAGGAGCTCTGGTTAGCAAGAAACAAAGCAATATTTAACCAATAAATTGAAAATCCAATGGTGATGGTCAACAAGATAAAGGCTATTGGTGGAATCTCTATGATACAAATTCAAATTCACACAAAACCAGTAATATTTGGATAAGGAGGAAAGGGATTTGTTGGCCCTCGACCAAGTTTTGAGGAAACCTTGGTCAGGTTTGGACCACTTTTGGACTTCAATGGGTTGGTCGAAGATGGAGTGCCCAGGCGGAGTGGAGATCACGGATCTCACTCATTTGGCAGGCTATGTGGACCCAGCAAGGGGTTCTTTAGGGTTTTGGTAATGGGTTATGGGATGTCGGTCCATGGGTTTACCCATGATTAGGCCTTATTGTGAAAGTATAAATAAGTAAGAATGTAATGTAGAAAGGGAATAGCTTGGAAGGCTAAGTGCAAGTAGTTATGAGTTGCTTTGTGCAACAAAATGCGTATGTAAGGCTATGTGATCAATAGAGGAGTTGGCTTCGTGCCTTGACCTAGTTTTGGGAAGGAGTATCTGGTGCGCAATGCCCAGATCTCCTGTCTGGTGCGAAGCTTGGCTCTATGGCTTAGTGCACAGGATCGGATGAATGTAAGATATTTAAGAATAATAAAGAAGATGAAGCAGTTGGTGGACGTAGCCCCACACTGGGGTGAACCACGTATATCTTGTGTCTTTGGGTTGCTTTGTGCTTTGTTGGTTATGTTTTGAATCTTCTCGGTGCTTTGCTTATTATGTATGTAAGATAGATTTGTATATGCTTAGTGCTTAGTTTTGTTAAGAATGAATGAATGTTATATCTAACTCAGTGCTATGTGCTAAATTATTGAAGTACCTATATTGTTACTGCACCGATCTATCTGAGGGTTTGTTCTGCGATGTTAATAAGCTAATGAATTAATGCATATCACCTTCTAAGTGTTGCTAGAATACTTTGTGAAGTGTTATTATCACATATCTGTGTCCCATCTTGGTTACAGACACTTGAGTCCTGTAACCCCCCTTGCTTCTACCTCGGGTGAGAATTCGCTAGCTTCACAGGCATTGTCGAAAGGGTCGGTAGTTAGGATTTTGTTGGTGTGTTGTTGAAGCGTTGAACCCTAGGTCTGCCCATGTGCCAACAAATGGTTCCATTGTCGGGACCTGAAACTGTGATTTTTTGGAACTTAAGAGAAGCTCTGTGCGTAGATCTGTCGATGTAGTGTGCAGTACTCTACTTGACTTGCGAGGCTCTGTACTAAGAAAGAAACTCGATCTGAAGAAAAGAGGTAAAGCTTTGTGCTTTGATAAGAGTAAGATAACTGAAATTTTTTGTTTCAAAAGCATGAATTTAGGTATGTTTAATAAATCATGTCCTAGTCTGAAAGCTAGGGCACAGTTGGAAGAAAGAGTTGATCTAAGTAAATCTAATCGAAATGAAAAATATATGTTATTCATATGCATAGAAAGAATTTTTGGACTAATAATTGGATGCAGGAACCTAGAAATATTTTTTGCAGATTGTAGGTACAACACTATGATCCCAGTGCATAGTACAGGAGAAGTTGGGGAACACACAAGAGTAAAAGAGGACTGAGGAAAAGAGCCTTGAAAAGAAGACCGGGACACCTTGCTAAAAAATGCCCTGGTACAGGGCCTATTTTTCTTTGTTGTAAAATTGTTGGTCATGAGATTGAGGATTGTCCAAGGATGATTGCTAAATTTGAAAGGATGAACATAAGACAAGAAAAAGAAAGTCTAGAGACTAAGAACATGTTAGAGAATCATAAAGAGAACAGATCAGAGGAAGCTCATACTACAAAGATATTAGTTTACCAGAGATCCTAAAAGTAAACCAGCTCATAAGTACAAGAATAGAAGACTTCAACATAGACTGTGTCTTGGATGAGGAAACACAAGTGAATATTGTGACAGAATATACTTGGGAGATTTTGGGAAATCCTACTATGGTACCTTCACTGGGAAGGATAGGCTTGTTCAAGGGAAATATGATAACCTTATGTGGAAGAGTTAGTAATGTACCTATTATTATACATGGAACATCGACTGAAGAGGAATTTGAAGTCATTAAGTTTGTTGAGAACAGTGCCTCTTTCCCACTTTTGTTAGGAAAGACATGGATTGAGAAGGATCAAGTCAGAAGAAAAGTGGAGGAAGAAGCTACAAAAAAGAAAAAGCAAGAACTAAGGGATTTCATAGCTAGAAAAATAGACCTACTAATAGAAGAATGGGAAGATAAGTCGAAGCAACAGAAGGCAAGAGAACTAGTTGTCAAGGTTGAAAGAACGCAAGAAGGTTTGAAGGATCTATCTATGCAAGAAAGAAGAATACCCACCCTGGAATTAATAAGAGAAGGGGTATTTACTTCGAACCCTTTGAGAACACATCAGCAATGCGAAGTCACTTTGCTAGGAGAGGATAATAATAAGAATGGAAATAGAATTCCAGAAATTGTTAGATAGACTCAGATTACAGGGAAAAAGGAAAGGAAGATCAATAAAAAGAAAGCCATGTTAGAAAATCTACAGGAAGCTACAGAGAACAGATGGAAGACTTCACAAACTGGAAC
>JZKD02S0455735.1:0-17468 GCA_000966675.3 Picea glauca
ATATAACATCAGGCGCATTCATTATACTTAACAACAACAACACTAAGCAAATAACCACATAAAAAACAATGCACAAAGCACATCAAGACACACGATATACGTGGTTCACCCCAGTGTAGGGCTACACCCACCAACTTCTTCTTCTTCTTTATTATTCTTCAAGATCCTTACACTCATTTTCTCCTATGCACAAAGCCACAGAGCCAAATCTACAGTGGACAGGTGATCTACGCACAACGCATTGGATCCACCTTCCCCAAAATCAGGTCAAGGTACAGAGCCAACTCCTTAATAGCACAAAACCTTACTTTACATAGCCATATTGCACAAAGCAACTTATGATCTCTTGCACTGAACCAAACATATTGTGCACATAGATAAATCTATTAGTAACTACTTTTACATTGCCTAGCTACTACTTATTTATACAATTACAACAAGGCCTCATCATGGGCCAACATCCCAAAACCCTAATACAAAAGTCTTAATGAACCCCTTGTTGGGTTCACAAAACAAGTGAGATCCCGTGATCTCTACTTCACCTGGGTGCTCCATCTTCTTCCAGCATGTCGAAGTCCCAAAAGTGGTCAAGCACGCCCAATATTTTCTCAACACTTGGTCAAGGGCCAACAGGCCCCCTGATCCGGATTATTTTCGACACGAAATGAGATCAGAGATATAATAAAGAAATGCATAAAGATATCATAGGTATTCAATAATATAACAGAAATGTATTAGAGATGCAACCATAAAAGCAGATATACAGTAATACACGATTTCTATTAATTAAAGAAATGTACAGAGACTGTAAAAATACAGAGTGAAAGACTCGCTAGAATAGTGCCAGCTTATCTATGAGAAGAGATGTGACGGCTACTCGCATTCGCAAGAAGATGATTACAATGAGGCTCTGAAGGAATTTTATATAATAATAAGGAATGCCAAAAAACCTATACATCCAAAAACCTAACACTAGGAGATGAAGCGCCAAAAGTCATGTGGGCCCCGTTTGGGTAAGTTAGTACATCAACTTCTCGGGGTCGTAACTTTTGCATACGATCTCTGTTTTAGGTGTATGATGGCTTGTTGGAAAGGTATCGTCGAGGAGATTCATTTTGGGGGCTCGATAATGACTTCAAATATCATTGAGAACCTTGATCTTGAAAAACCTTCATTTGGGCGTTCAAAATGGCCCCGAAAGTTAAAAAGTGCTAAAAATAGTAAATTGCCAAATTGGCCAGAAAACTATTTTGAGCCAGTCGAAAAAGGTGGGTGGCCACCGATATCCACCTAGATCAATAATTCCTCCTTAGGAATTAATGGTCTCCATTACATTGAGTTCCTAGGGGAGAGGTAAAAGCGTTTGTTGAATCTGCATCTTGGTGAGATGCTTGCCTTGCTGGAGACGTCGCGCTGCTCAGTTTGTGGAAGTCTGTCACGAACCTGTTGAGGCTGAGGTTGTTCAACAAGTTGGGATACATGATATGATGGTGTGCAGAAGGAATATTTGTTCTTTGTTGCAACCTTGTTGACCTTCTTCTGTTGGATAGAAGGTTCTTGGGGCAAAGCTGTAGTGGTTGCAGTGTCCTTTTGTTCCCCTTTTGAACAGATTGCGAAGAAGCTGAATTTTGTAGTATGAGATACTACCTTGTGGAACTTTTTAGGTGGAACAGTAGTCAGAACTACCTCTGGTATTCTGTAGAGATGACCCCCCAGAGAAACAATGACACTGCAGGGTTGAGACTCATAAACAGCATGGCGCTTCCACATATATGGTTGGCCCAAGAGAACATCACAGACATCTAGTGGGGAAACATCACATAATACATCATCCTCGAAGGGCTGGATGCGATATGACAATCAACATTGCTGGTTGACATGAAAATATCTACCTTGGCGAAGCCACCTGATGTTGTATGGCTACGGGTGTGGTGTTGTCGACAATCCCAAATGTTTGACGATCTCTACTGAGATGAGGTTCTTCTGGATTCCACTATCAACAATAAAATGAAGTAGGGTACCCTTCACCCACATCTATGAATGAAAAAGGAACTCCCTCTCTTCAGGATCTGTTAGTTCTTCTAGTTGAATTGTTGTGGTCGCGAGAATAGCAGTGGGGTCTGCGTCAATGATCTGTCCTTTACCAAAATTTTCAGAATCAGATTCTGAATCAAGGTTTGGCTCCTTATCTTTGATATTGACCACCAATGACACTTTTGAGGGACATTCATCAGTGTTGTGCTAGGGGATTTTGTGGAAATCACACCATTTTTCGGTGTCCTTCTTTGTCTTCTCGTGCCCCTTATCTTCATGTGGCTTGCACTGGTTTTCTGGAGACTGTCTGCTATGGCCGTCTTTTTCATACTTTGGTTGTTGCAAATTTTCAAACCCAAACTCACATTTATTCTGGTGCTTAAATTTCTATTCGATTTTAACAGTATATTGATAAGCAGCACCGAGTGATGATATGTCCATAAAATCCATTTCAGTTTGGATGTATCTGTGTAGATCCCCACGGTCGTTCAGAACCAAATGTCATTTAGAGTCTTTGATACCTAATTTGGTGCACAAGGTATGGAAGGTATTGGTGAACTCCATAATATCTTGGCCCCTCTCTTGCCACAGTGTGGTCCATCTCATGTACTGGTCCTCATAGTTGCTAATAGGGTAATAATGTTCCTTTACTGCATCCACAAAAAAATCCCAAGTGGGCTCGGCCCCATATATTCCAGACTCCTCTGTGGAACTTTACTCCCAGTAAGTTTCCAACCAATGTTTGACATGAGGGAGAGCTTTAAGGAGTGCAAAGGTGATCTTTTATTTGTTGAAAAAATTGTGAACGGAGAAATAACCTTCTAGTAGAGTTAACCATTTTTCTAGGGCTTCTGCATCTATCTATCCTTCAAATACAGGAATATCAAAATTAACTTGTACCTTGAAAGGAGATGTTCTTCCAAAGTGGCCTCTTGATGAAGATGTGCCTATTTCATTTCATCCCTCTGTCGTGTGAGAGCTTTCTCAAGCAACAGACTGATAGGATTGTCTGCTCCGTCGTTTTTATTTTCTTCCACCATTGAGGGTTTCTTGGGTGTGCGAGAGAAATTATATTCAAGAGATACAAGCTCGAGACCCAAATTTCTATACTTGGAACTCGTCGGGGACATGTACTGAAAAAAATGATCAAGAACAACCTGCTCTGATACCACTGATCCGGATTTTTTTCGACAAGAAATGAGATCCGAGATATAATAAAGAAATGCACAAAGATATTGAAGGAATTCAATAATATAACAGAAATGTATTAGATATGCAACCATAAACATAGATATATAGTAATACACGATTTCTATTAATGAAATAAATGTACAGAGACTATAAAAATACAGAGTGAAAGACTCGCTATAATGGTGGCAGCTTATCTCTGAGAAGAGATGTGACGACTACTTGCAATCACAAGAATATGATTACAATGAGGCTCTGAAGGCCTTTTTTATAATAATACAAAATTCCCAAAACCCTAGACATCCAAAAACCTAACCTTAGGAGATGAAGCACCAAAAGTCATGTGGGCTCCGTTTGGGTAAGTTAGTACATTAACTTCTCGGGGTCGTAACGTTTGCATACGATCTCCATTTTAGATGTATGATATATAGTTGGAAAGGTATCATCGGGGAGATTAATTTTGGTGTCTCAATCATTCTTTCAACTATCATTGAGAACCTTGATCTCTAAAAACCTTCATTTGGGCCTTCAAAATGGCCCCAGAAGTTTAAAATTGCTAAAAATAGTAAATTGCCAAATTTGCCAGAAAACTATTTTGAGCCAGTCGGAAAAGGTGGGTGGCCACCGATATCCACTTGGATCACCCCCAACACTCACATGTGACTCGTCCTGAGTTACTCAGATATGGGCAACACTGCTTCGAAGGCCTCGATCTTAGCTCGAGCTACCGTGACTTGCTGCTTCACTAGAGCCTCCTACTCAGCGAATTCCTGAATTACTTGTTCTGTAAAAGGACCTTCCAGATGTTGTTCCATTGTCATGACCACTTGTTCCAGCTACAAGCCTTGTCCTTCAATCTCTTCAAAAAGCGTGCAGGCTTTGTACTACACCGACTGGAGTCTATGTGTAACCTCCATGACTCTGCTTTGGATGGCAGTTACCTATTGTTGGACTGTGCATTGTTCCTGTGATATTTTCATCCTCTTGACTGTAGTGAGTAGCTTCATATGTGCTTGGATGGTGGATGCCTATTGTTGTGCCTCCTGGAGTTGTGCTTCCAGTTTCCTTAGCTCTGGATCTTCTGCAAGGTGCTCATAGGTCTGCGCACTACGATTACTTAATTGCTTACACTCTGAGGCCAATGCCCTGATTCTTTCTACCGTGTTCCTAGAAGCTTCTTCCCTATGATCGCATACTTATTTGGAGTGATAATTGATTCTTGGAGCTCTAACTCCATTAATCTTTCTTGAAGCTGTTGAATGGCTTCTACGAGCTTCACCACTTGCATCTCGGTTGACTCTGGTTCCTCCTGTGCCAAGCCCGACACAGAGTGAATTTATTTATTCACTTCCTCTTTGACCAAAGTCTTGTATGCGAACAACTGGTCTTTTTCTTTCTGCATCTTCTCTTTTTCCTCCTCTAACATTGCCCTAATTTCATCTTTCTCTTGCTGTGCAACACAAATTTTCTCTAAGACCTCCTCCTTTTCTTACTTCACGGCTTATGTATCCTGCTCATTTTATTCTTGGACTCAGCGAAGTCAAGCCTTTGTTTCATCTTCTAGTATTCATAATTGGGTGGGCTCATCCCCCATTTCTATAATTTATGTTGAAGAAGGCACAATAGGTACTGCACGGCTCGACTGGATAGCTTGTTGTATACCCTTTATCTCCTTCACTATTCTTTCATACAATGTTTTTTGCTTCACTTCATGTCTCTGCAAGATATCTTCTGAAGCGTCCTCCACTGCTACGATAATGATATCGACATTGTCCACTGTGAGAAAATTCTTCGAATGAGGCTTATTCACTCAAGTCTTCTTTCTTGTTGAGGGTTTCTACGAGGAAACCTTACTTTTCTCCAATGTTTTAGCCTCTGTAGGGGGATCCTTTGGTAGTGTAACTTCACCTTTGTATTTCTTTTCTCCTTCTTCCCCTCCTTCTTCTTGGTTCACTTCATCTCCTCCTCCTCCTGCAGGTGATTCAAGCCTACATTCCTCTGAGGACTTATCCTCCTCATCATTTTTTATGTTCTTCACTTCTTCCTTTTTCTTCTTTTTCTCTGCCCTAGTCTATCCATCATGTTCGACCTGGGTGACCAAAGGACTTCGGATGATTTCAGGGTCAGAGAGTTATGCATCTTCCACCAGTACAAGGAACTCTATTGGCCATTCTTTGGTGATCTCCTCCATGTCTTCGTTGGTCAAATTATAAAAGGACATCACCTCCTCCTTGCTTTCATCCTACGCGCAGTCAGATAAATAAAGTGTTGATCTACAAAAAACTTTGCTAGTGGTTTGTACTGATGCAATGTGTTTGGTTTCATTTGTGGAAATGCCTCAATAGCACATTTTATTTGTTGTTAGTAAGCATGGAATACAATTTTCAAATTCCACTGCCTCAACATGTCATTTGTATACCACAAGGTGGCGAACCTTGCGGCCAATTGCTCTGATGGCTCAAATTATAGAAATGTCACTCCTTCCAGCATCTGCCAAGAGAAAAATGTGATTAGTATCAGTAATCAACTGAAATGGAATTCATATCCTTGATCCTATGCTTCACGATAGTCCTTCTCCAACTCTTTGATGAGGTAGCTTGCCCAGTTCATTTGCATTCCTTCTACACACTTCCCTGTGAGGTCTACTACAAATCTAGTGACATGTGTTGGATGGTTATTTCTGACGATATTACCAGCTATAAGCTGAAAAGATAGGCACACTATTCCATCCTAGATAGAGGCTACCTTGTAGCCTCACTTTCCCTTCTCTACATCACCATAGTCTTCCTTTATGTGTTGTTCCAGGGAGTGATCTGAAGTCTTCCCTAGGTAGAATTGTTGAAGGTCCAGTCCCTGCATGCTCAGTCCTGTGATTAGGTGGATGAGCATTGGATCCACAGTTGCATGACTGAAAATCCACATATACCCTCCATGGTAACACAACAGGAGCATTTTAACTCAAGCGTTAACCTCCTAATGTCGACCAAATTGAGGGATCTTCATCACATTCAAGATTGTCGACTACGCGATCTCCTTAATACATGGCTAGGAGACTATTCAAAACTTCTTCCCAATCATTCTCATGAAATACCGATGCGTCACGAGCATCACTTAGTTATTCCTATCTTCGACATTAAAATCGTTCTTCTTCAGATCTGGAATGTGTCCAAACTGGGGTCCAACTACATGTATCCCCTTCGAGATGTACGCGGTGATTAACGTGTACTCAAAGTCACTCGGGATACTGTCACAGTTCACCGTGCTTGCCAAAGGTGACATGTACTCCGGCAAGACCAATGGGATCTGCTTCACATTAGCTAGATCATCGCAATGTTTGCTTTGCTTCTCCTCAGTGCTGCCAGAACGTCGTCTAGTCGATGGGGATGCTTGAAATCCACCTGTCTATGATGCCTGTTTTCCTACATACATGACTCTCTCAGCCATGATTTCTACAAGAATCACCTCCACATATTTATCTAACCCGTTTGGTTCACCCGACATTCACACTTGTAAAAAAAATTTTAATCGGGTAGGCCAACGGACATGCGAGGTAATCAAATGGATGGCGAGGTCTAGAAATCACAACACGATACAATGGGTTCTTTGTTAGCTCAGATATCACAGTTTGCAAAAAGTGGTCCTGGTGCAGCTTCTGACGGGTTAAATAATAAAGCGTCGTAACATATTCCTCCAACGGGTAGGAATGCCTCAATCAATACGAATCCATATGTTATGCCATGGTCTCAACGGTCCAACAAAGTTATTTCCAGCAATAACTTTGTTTCTACCCGTTCTGGAGCATCATTCTAATGGTCGGGGTGCCTCCAATGGTCATATGGCTTCTCCATCGTGAAGTCCCATTCTGCATGGTTCTGTTATTCCGGCGAGGTTCAAGTTCTGTAGATCTACCTCCTGCAAAGTCTTTTCTGGGACTTCCCATAGTTTTTCTAACTTGGATTTCTTCTTACCAATCTTCCTTGCCTTCTTTCCTATGATCTGAGTCTTTGGATTCCTCTTTCCATTCTTATTCTTATCTTTTCTTATCATGGTAGCTTTGCACTGTCGATTTTCTTTCAAAGGGTTCAAAGGTAATACCTCTTTGCTTACTAGGTCCTGGGTGGACATACTTTCTTCTTACATGGATAGGTCCTTCAACCCTTCTTTCACTCTTTCAAATTTGACAACTACTTCTCTTTCATTTTGCTGCTTCAACTCAACCTCTCATTCTTCTATCAGTCGATCTATTCTTTGAGCTATGAAATCCCTTAGTTCTTTCTTTTTATTTTCTGTAGCTTCCTCCTCTACTTGCCTTCTGATATGATCTTTCTCAATCCAAGTCTTTCCTAATAAAAGGGGGAAAGGGGCACTATTCTCAACAAACCTAATAACTTCAAAGTCCTCTTCAGTTGACATTTCATGAGCAATCATAGGTATATTAGTAACTCTTCCACATAGTGTTATCATCTTTCCTTTAAAAAAGCCTATCCTTCCCAATGAAGGTATCATAACAGGCTTTCCCAAAATTTCCCAAGTGCTTTCTAGCATAATATTCACATATGCTTCTTCATCCAATACGCAGTCTATGTCGAAGTCTTCTACTCTTGTAACTATGAGATGTTTTTCTTTCAGGATCTCTGGTAAACTGAAGTCTCTGTCATCATCCATTTCTTCTTTTAACTATATTAACATAGACTCTGACTCTTTTTCTGTATGGTTCTTTAACATATCCTTAGTCTCTTCTTATATTTTGCTTGTCTTGTGTTCATCTTTTCAACTTTAGTAATCATTCTTGGACAATCCTCAACCTCGTGACCAATTTATTTACAACAAAGACAAATAGGACCTGCACCAGGGCATTCTTTAGAAAGATTTCCTAGTCTTCTGCGATTGCAACACAATGTCAATCCTCTCTTTCTTTTAAACGAGCCCCAGTCTTTCCTGTACTGGGCACTGGGATCACATTGTTGGACCTGCAATCTGCAAAAAATCTTTCTAGGTTCCTGCATCCACTTATTAGTCCAAAAATTATTTCTATGCATAGGAATAACATATTTTTCACTATTTCTATCAAATTTATTCAGATAAATTCTTTCGTCTAACTGTGCCCTAGTTTTCAGACTAGGAAAAAATATATCAAACAGACCTAGATGCATACTTTTGAAGCAAAAATTTCCACTTATCTGACATTTACCAGAGCACAAAGATTTAAGATCTTACCTCTTTTCTTCAGATCAGGTTCCTTTCTTAGCATAGAGCTTCACAAGTTGACTAGAATATTGCGCACTACAGTAGCATATCTACACACATAGATTTCTCTTTTCTTCAGTTCCCAGCAATCACAGTTTCAGGTCCCGACAACATAACCATTTGTAGGCATAGGGGCAGACCCAGGGTTCAATGCTTCAACAACGCACCAAAAAACCCTAACTACTAGCCCTTTAGGCAACACCTACAAAATAGATGAAGTCTCACCCGAGATAGAGGCAGGGGGGTTGTAGGAATCAGGTGTCTACAACCAAGCTGGGACACATATATGTGATTACAACACTTAACATAGAACTTAGCCATTAATATGCATTAGGTTATTATTCTCATTTACATCGCAGATTAACCCTTATTACATATCAACGCAGTAAAAATCAATATTAAGCCCTTACAACCTCTTAGCACATAGCATTATTTCATATCTAGCATTCATTTACACAATTAGGCATCAACCTACAACATCAGGTGCATTCATTATACTTAACAACAACAACACTAAGCATATAACGACATAAACAACAACGTACAAAGCACATCAAGGCATAAGATATACGTGGTTCACCCAAGTGTGGGGCTACGTCCACAACCTTCTTCTTCTTCTTTATTATTCTTCAAGCTCCTTACACTCATCTGCTCCTATGCACAAAGCCACATAGCCAAATCCACAGTGGACAGGTGATCTGTGCACAACGCACTAGATCCACCTTCCCTAAAATCAAGTCAAGGCATGGAACCAACTCCTTAATAGCACAAAACCTTACTTTACATAGTCATATTGCAGAAAGAAACTTTCGATCTCTTGCACTAAGCCAAACATATTGTGCACATATATAACTCTACTAGTAACTACTTTTACATTTCTTAGCTACTAATTATTTAAAAAATTACAACAAGGCCTCATCATGGGTAAACCCAACGTCCAACATCCCAAAACCCTAATAAAAAATCCCTAATGAACCCCTTCTCGGGTCCACAAAACAAGTGAGATCATGCGATATCTGCTTCACTTGGGTGCTCCATCTTTGTCTAGCCTGTCGAAGTCCCAAAAGTTGTCAAGCATGCCCAATATTTCCTCAAAACTTGGTCAAGGGCCAACATGATTATATAGCATATCTGAGATTATATTTGATTTTTGTAGTAAATTTTGTCTGTTGCATTTTCCCCCTGGCCATATAGATATTTTCCTTGTAACACCTATACACTTATGTTGATTATTTTAATAGAAATAATATTTTCTCGTCCAATAGATATCTTGAAAATATTTGAATTATTATTCCATGGGTGCATTTTTCATGTATGTTAATGGATTATGCTAATTTATGTGATAACATTATATATTATCATCATATGCTTACATATCTTGGTTGTTGAGGACAAGTTGTAGGTATAAATATTTGAGTTGTGTTCTCAACGGTGGTCTTCATCGAGCGTCTAGACAAGGTAGTCTCTTGATCGTGTCTTGTTAGCATTTCATTTATATAGCATACTTGGGATTAGAGTTTATTTCTATAGTCATTTTGTCTCTTGTGGTTCACCCCATTCCATATAGAGATTTTCCTCATAACACTGTTTCATGTAGATTTCTTCTTCTAGATCCCCATGTAGGAATGTTGTCTTCAAATCCATTTGTTCTATCTCTAGATTGAATGTTGTAGCCAGAGAAATTAGTATACTAATGGAGTTTATTTTTTCAATAGGGGAACAAATCTCACCAAGGTTGTCTCCCTCGACTTGGGAATATCCTTTTTCTACCAGTAGAGCTTTGAACTTCTCGACTTGTCTTGCGGCATTCATATTTTTCTTTAACACCCACTTTCTACTGACGGGCTTTCTTCCACTAGGTAACGTGAATAAATCCCATGTCTCATTCTTGTACAAGGATTCCATCTCTTCTACCATGGATTCCTTCTAGAGTTTACCCTCTGTCGAGCCAACTGCCTTACTGACCAAATTGGGCTCATCATTGATGAAATTTAACACAAATTTGGAATGGAAGTCAAGAAGAATTTACCTTTCAATTGGTTTTCTTATTCTTTCTGACCTCCTTACCACCAGAGTTAGTTGTTCCACCTCTTCCTCAAATTCAATCGACTCATATGAATCATATTCTTTGTTCCTTAGTTCAAACCACACCGTATCAGGATCATTCTCGGTATGAACAACTTCCTCGGGATTGGATTTACCTCTGACTTATCTAAAGACCACATCTTGACTGTACACTATTCTCCTTCATACAGGATCCTAGAGCTTAAATCATTTTACCCCTTCTTTGTATCCCATGAAAATATATTTGAATTCCATATTGTCCATATTGCTCCTATTTTCCTTGGGAACATGCACAAATGCATCACAACCAAATACTTTGATATGTTCCATCGATGGATTCCTACCATAACATACCTAATTTGAAGTCATATCTACTAGCGTATATGAAGTAGACTTATTCACCAGATATTTTTCAGTTTCGACTTCCTCCACCTATAATTCTTTTGTGATCCCAGCACCACTGAGAATGCTCCTTGCCTTATCCATCATCGTTCTGTTCATTCTCCCAGAAACTTCATTTTGTTGTGGGCTATATGGTATGGTATTTTGGTGTGCTATGATACATTTATTACAGAACTGATCAAATTCCTTTCAACACAATTCACCACCATTGTTAGTTCTCAGCACTTTAATCCTCTTCTCTGTATGGTTTTCCACAAGATATTTAAACTCCTTAAATCTCTCAAAAACCTATGATTTATTCCTCAGGGAATATATCCATTTCTTCCTGGAAAAAATAATCTATGAAGGAGACATAATATAGGCATCCACCAAGTGAAGTCACTGTAATTGGGTCAAACACATCACTATGCACCAATTCTAGAATCTTGTTTTTCCTTGTTGATCCAAATGGGAGCCTCACTAGAATTTGTTTCCCATATATGAAATTTTCACAAATGTCAACTTCTAAGCCACATATAAGAAAACCTTCAACCATACCTTTGATTTTCATAGCTCAAAGTAATTTTTCTCCAATGTGTCCCATCCTCTCATGCTGTAACCTGGTCAGGTCGAGTTCATCATGTCTTGTTGAGTCAGTTTGAAATGAATTGGCTTAAGTTGAGTCAATTTGTATCAACATCGATTCTATTTGAGTCATATTTGAGTCGATTTCAAAAGAAACAATGTTGTTGCATCTAGTCGAGTTGACATTCCCTAACAACTTTTACAAGGTGCCAACACAAACTCGTTTCATTAAGACCATCACACCTTTGACCATATTACACAAATCCTTCTAAAATAGAGTATGCACACCTACATCACTCATATTGTTGATAGATATCATGTTTCTTTCCAAAATTAGAATGTGTAGCACACCTGGAAAGGTTATTTTCCTCCCATCCTACAGTGTGTTGGCAGCCAATCATTTTTTTTAATTGCTCTTAAAAAACGCTGCCTACACCCCTTGTCTCGTTAAATGACAAATCATCGTCGCATTGTTATTCTAGACATTTGTTTCATTTTTGCGACAATTGCAATTTGGTCTCAATTTGATTTTCACAACTGTAAGTGTGAAAATATCTCTTTCATCGTTTGGACTGTAGTCGTCTTTTATCGATTTCTCCAAAAGACACTTGACCATTGGTTTATCACATGACTGCTAAAGATTTTCTCGAACTTTTATCCTTGAGCATACTCTTACCTTGATTGCGCATTTGGATATGTTTGATTGCTAAGCCTTTGGGCATAAAAATTATCTGTTTTATTCTGATCTTATAAAATTTATTGATGGATTTGGTCTTATTTCTTTGATTCTTATTGCTATGGGCTTTTCACTCATTTATTATATGAGAAATTTTGGATCATTAAGCTCTAAAAAACTTTGGAATGCAAACATTTCAATGTGCAACGAATACATTGGTAAGTTTATGAAGTCAATTCAAGAAATAACAATGGTTTGAAGGCGCATGGATTAATCATATTGGACTTTAATCGATGCTTCTTGTTTGGTAAGTTGATAATACGTTGAATGATTCATATCTCCAAACTATGTATTGGCATCGATTAATTTTAAACCTTGGTGTAAAAACGATTGATTGTCACGATGGACGTTGGATATGGTGTTGGATTGAACTATACACTTGGCATGAGCATAATGCATGGTATTGCTTCTGCTCTGGGTGACTGGCACGTTAATATAATTACACACCTATTTGTTGGCCGATGTGCATGGTATAAACGATTATGATTTAATAACACTGTACTCAGTCATTAATACAGTGCGTGGCAATGGTAATCCCACCACCTTCGCACGCATGCAGTTAATTCCGGTCTATTCGAGCTTTGAAGCTATCAAACCTATCATTTTTCAACTCTGTGCATTGTTTCATTTAGTTTGAACCCTACCATGTATAGAGGTTATGGCTCCTATCGTAAGGGCCGAGCCTAACAGGTGCCAAGCACTGTTGACATTTATTGGTGCATGTAGCAACCTGGAACAATACTGGTGGCTCACTTTCATAAGGAAGTTTGATGGTTATGACCTCACTGTGGCTCGGCAATTTGCATTATCGTTCGATGGCTGCCGAGCCAAAGTTGGAGATGTCCAGCTTGAAATTACTAAAGAATTTCTCATCCTGGCAACCAGCTTGCCTGCCAAGGGACAAAAATGGTCGAAAAGTTACAAGGTAGATGATGTCCCATGGACATTACTATTCCAATCTCGCACAGTGAACTCATGCGACAGAGGGTTACCTGCAAAGATGTTGAAACCCCGCTGATATGATCTCTTGATGATTATCAAGCGTTTTGTTACTTGTGAAGGAAGGTATGGGTTTATTTTCTTATTCCACCTGCGTTTATTAATGGTTTTCATGGGTTTTGAACTAAGTATGCCTCACTATCTGCACCGAAGTTTGTTCAAAATGGCTAAACGATACAAACATAGCCAGGTTGACACTAGCCTCTTCCATGTTGGGTTGATCAAAATGGTTTTAGTTTATGAATTAGGGTTACGTTGTGATTCTTGGCATGATTTTCTCAGCTGTAATGGTTTTAGAGAGTCTAACCCTCCACAGGTAGATAAGCCCATGGTGACCGAGAACAAACCTACCCCTGTGCCTTATAATGTTTTGTTACCTAGACCTAAGCCCAAGTCACCTACGAGTTTGCCTAAGGTTGTGCCAAAACAAACTGAAGTTGCTAAAGCTACAACCCAAAATACTAGAGCGAAGATTGGTGTTAATACTCGAGGCAAGGAAAATGCAAGATTGATCTCTCACATGGTGAGGAACAAATCTAAGCTTCCTGCCAAAACCGAGCCTATCGTGGTTAGAAAGGACTCTGATTTAGACATTGAACGATTTCTCATCGAAGAGTATCCTTACTCTGAGGGATTGTGTAGCAAACCTCCTCACGATTTCGTCAAGAACCTACCTCCTTGTCTGCGGGATAACCCTGACTTTCCTGGTATTGAACCATTCCATGAAACCCTCGGGGAATCATCAAAACCCCCTTCTGTTCAAACTGTTGTTGCACCTTAAGATCAATGTGGGTTATGGGTTGAATGATACTACTTGGATGTACCTATGTTGCAGTCCAGGATCTACGATTTGGAAAACCAAGTGGCAAAGCTGACTGGTCAGAATGCAAAGGTGCAACCCTCCGATAAGAAGCAACGAACCATGGGTTCAGTCCTGTTCAAAAACGTCGAGTCTGCCACTGCAATTATCAATTCAAAATTGACATAAGTCCCAGCAGTTGTGATGGTATATTTTTCTCATTTATATTACTTTCTTTGTACATATTTTGCTTGCTCTGTTACATAAGCATGCTTCATTGTATATAATGTTTGTTTTATTTTTTATTATTGTTTAAAATTCGATTGGATTTGGTTTTTGATTCGATAGATCATCGAATAGATATGATTGTTCAAAATTAGCTCGATGTTCTGTTGATAATACAAGTTGTTAATATTTTTAAAAATAGTTTGTTGATTGGTATCCCGAATTTTGAATACAGTCAATGGTATAATTCGAATTGGTTATGATATGAGTATTATTGATAAATGGGTTAACTGTTTCAATTTCATTCGACCAAATTTCATACTTTCCTGTTGATACATAACCGAATCGCAACTGATTTGATTCTCATTGATTGCAAACTCATTTGAATTAGATTCTGGTTAAGGTTACGATGTTGTTTCTATTATTAACTCCGTGAAGATTGATGTGGATTATTGTTCGGTTCATGAATCTGTATATTTTATCATGCCTCTGTCCATTGACTGTGTAAAGATTCTTGAGTTGATATGATTTCATCGAATTACAATGGAGGTTGTTTATGCATTGTGATTTTAATTAAAGGTTATCAATTCATTACTATAACTAGTCAATGACAGTTAATAACCATATCTATTCAGCATATAAAGTCTATGACTAGACTTTATGGATAGAGTTATGCCTGTTTTATCGTGACCATTTTTGGCTATTGATTAAACGATTTGGATCCTATGCAAACCGATAATGATTGTTTTGTATCTCATATGATTTGGTTTACCACTGATTGCATTCATGGAACAATCTTGTTAATATTTGATTTGATTTCATGACAATTGGGAAAACAGAGTATTCCCACTCTGTCCCGATTGTATTCTGTTCGATTCGGTTTGATTTAAAGGATTATTTTTATTCAATCATTAGTGATTTGTTTATGATTGAATTCGATTTGATTTTGATTATATATCTGGTCCTATTTACTATTCTAGACCAACTACAGAATCAGAAGATTCTGTAGCTAAGTCTATAGAGTCATTTTTTCTATTGTTTTCTCAATAAAATACTCCTCTAAATTGATCTTTATGTCTATTACAAGCAAATTCGAATTGGTAGTGGATGTGAGGAGCAGTTGGAAGATATCTTAAAGATTTCACTTGCATTTTTAGTTACTTAGTTTAAGAGATTTTTGGGATTATTCCCAGATTGTGTAAATTGTTTGCTATTATTCACAAGGATGTTTTACCTTGTGAGAAACTTATTTAAACCTATGGTTTTGTAATATTGAATCATCATCAGTGGTGGAAGAACAAGGATATGTAATTCTGATTCAAACTGGAGCAGAATTGATGTGTTGTTATAGCTTTTTCTTTTCAATATATCAACACTTTGTCCCAAGTTTTGTATATCATTTTGTTTATGGTTTAGTATTACTTTGTTATCTAAATCACATGCATTTGATATAATCTCTTACTGTTAGACATATCTTGTTCCTTCCTAAGAGATAAAGAACATAACAGTTGTTGATTCATTTTATGAATGATAGCTTTGTCTTCTTCGTAGGCTGAATTGTTATATAAGCTTTCTGCATAATAGGTTTCCCTTTTGCAGGAGATTTATCATCATAAAACTGTTATGATTTCTTTTATGTTTTGTTTGTCCTGTAACATACTTCAAGAAGTAGCATAGATGATCGTTTTCGAGAGGCTTAAGGACTAAATGGTGTGAATTTCTTCCTCCAACCAGCTTAAGAAGTCATCTTGCATAGGACAGACTTGGAGCGTTTCCGGGTCAATTAGTTAGATGTTTATTGCTTTGATTAATTAGTATAATATAAATGATAGTTTAGTTAGATTTAGATTACATTTCAGTAATATAGATTAGATTGCTTGATTTCAGTTATCTTTCTTTCTTTTTCATAAATACAAAAAATCAAAAAAGAGACCCTTGGCTGTCTCAGGGCAGCGATCACATGAGTTTTGCAGGTTTTAATCAAATTTGTAGTTTGTCCATATTGTACATTTGTGAATAAGGAATATCATAGCTGATAATTAGGTAGTTGATTTGAGTTATTATAATCATAGTTAGTATATTGTATATATAAGTAGTTAGTAATTTATAGTTAGATTAGTGTAGTTAGTTTAAGTTTTCTTTATTAGTTTCTAGTTTCCTTTATTTTAGTTTAGTTTCTTTTATTAGTTTAGTTATTTGTCTTTGTTTTATTATTTTCTAATTTCCTTTAGATTTCTTAGCTCAAATCATTTCTCTTTGGTTTCCATATGAGACCTTAGAGTGGCCAATGGAGTCGTTAAACTCATCAGGGTGGTCCATTCCAAACGGCTTGGGTTATTTAGACAACCCCGGACCGGTTCCACTCTCCCAGTTGACGGACGGTCAATTTCGCCCATCAACAAATGGCGCTAGAAGGAGGGTCTGAACTAAATTAATGGCACGAGGTGGTCACAAGACTCCTCCACCCCCTAATCACTCCCCTATAGTGACTAGAATTCATTCATTCAACAGTATTCCCCCTCAAACAACAACTACTTCAACCGAACATCCTCTGATCATAGTTGAGCCAACAACCCCTAATCCTACATGCGGTGATATACAAGAAATTTTCAGACAATCTCTTATTAAATCACATAAAGCCTTTGCTAGTCTTAGGCAACCAAATCGCCCATGGGATCAACCTCTAGACTTCTCTGAAGTCAGAGAACAACTAGGTGATATAAACCTTACTATGAATCCTATAGATCCTAACAATAATCCTAATGCAGGAGGATCTGGGATACCTCCTTCACCTCCTCCCTCATTTCCTTCTTCTTCTGGAGGAGATTCCTCTTCTGACGAAGGCAAAACACCTTCTCAGCCTTCTATACCCACTACCCCAATGGCAAATCAGAACAACCCTACTAGACCTTGGTTGGACCAGGATGTCGTAGCTGTACCTGGAGACCAAAACCCTTTGCCTAAGCATCCAGAGAAATGGCTCCCTAAGTTTGATCCCGATTCAAAACAGATAGCTGAAGATCATATCAAAAAATTTATGTTAGCCATCAGACTCTGTAACGTTGAACATGAAGATGTTGTCTGTAAGTTTTTCTCTTACACCTTTGAGGGTAATGCATCCACTTGGTACTTTTCCCAACAGCCTCACACTATAATATCTTGGGAAAAATTTGAGTCATGTTTTTTGGAAAAATTTGGAGATGGTAAACC
>JZKD02S0455746.1:5315-17467 GCA_000966675.3 Picea glauca
GTTCTAGTACTCCCATGAAACTGATTAGAGAAGAAGTTACGCAAATAGAAGAAGAAACTTTAAACCTTCATCCTCAAAATGCACTTTGTTCACAGGAAAGACTAGATGCTTGTCATGTAAATTTTGAATTGCTTGTCACACAAAAGGAAAATCCAGATGATCATATCACGTTGAGGAATTCGTCACCAAAAAAGAGCAAGAGTTTTAAAGAAGGTGAAGAGAATTGTTTTGAGAATACCATCGTTGAGTATAATAGTGCAAGAGATTATTTTTATCTTCTTATTTCTGATTCCTTTTATTCTTTATATCCTGATCTATTCTTGGATTTTGGTGGACTTGACATCTTACCTACAACATCCTACTCTTTTCCACCACAATAATATCCTTTCGATATGTTAAATTTTGGTGAAGTCAGTTCCAAACCCAACATTGATAAACTTGGATTTGACACTTGTTCACTTTCATTACTCACATGGAAAAAGGACATGTTGCGAGATGATTTTACACAGTTTATTGTTGAAAAAGACAATGCATTATATTTTATGGAGATCAAACATTCTAAGTTTCATACTCGTTCTTTGCTTAGCTCCAATCTTAATGTTGATGCTTCACATTTTGAAATGATCAATCGCATCAAAGGAAACATTCAAACTAATGATTTGACGAATGTTACGAATCCTCCTATGATGAATTTCTCATTGATATATTCGTTTCATCAAAATCTTGGTTTGCGTCCTCATTTTTGTGACAGGATCTTAGGATGGCTTGAATATTCATATATGAAAAAATTTCATAATAAAGACAAAGTTGAGATTTCTTTCTTTTTACCCAAGTATTTTCGAAGTAGGCATGACATGTTTCTTTTAGATCCTCCATGTGAAGAAATAAATGAACACTTAGAGAATTGTAAGGAGGATGGGGCATTTTCAGCCTTGGCTGATGGTTATTCCATTTCTTCTTGATCTTGACAAGTTTTTCAATACTACTTACACTCGCCCATGCCATTATGACCCTTATCATGACAAGNTTCTAGTACTCCCATGAAACTGATTAGAGAAGAAGTTACGCAAATAGAAGAAGAAACTTTAAACCTTCATCCTCAAAATGCACTTTGTTCACAGGAAAGACTAGATGCTTGTCACGTAAATTTTGAATTATTTGTCACACAAAAGGAAAATCCATATGATCATATCACGTTGAGGAATTCGTCACCAAAAAAGAGCAAGAGTTTTAAAGAAGGTGAAGAGAATTGTTTTGAGAATACCATCGTTGAGTATCATAGTGCAAGAGATTATTTTTAGCTTCTTATTTCTGATTCCTTTTATTCTTTATATCGTGATCTATTCTTGGATTTTGGTGGACTTGACATCTTACCTACAACATCCTACTCTTTTCCACCACAATCATATCCTTTCAATATGTTAAATTTTGGTGAAGTCAGTTCCAAACCCAACATTGATAAACTTGGATTTGACGCTTGTTCACTTTCATTACTCACATGGAAAAAGGACATGTTGCGAGATGATTTTACACAGTTTATTGTTGAAAAAGACAATGCATTATATTTTATGGAGATCAAACATTCTAAGTTTCATACTCGTTCTTTGCTTAGCTCCAATCTTAATGTTGATGCTTCACATTTTGAAATGATCAATCGCATCAAAGGAAACATTCAAACTAATGATTTGACGAATGTTACGAATCCTCCTATGATGAATTTCTCATTGATATATTCGTTTCATCAAAATCTGGGTTTGCGTCCTCATTTTTGTGACGGGATCTTAGGATGGCTTGAATATTCATATATGAAAAAATTTCATAATAAAGACAAAGTTGAGCTTTCTTTCTTTTTACCCAAGTATTTTCGAAGTAGGCATGACATGTTTCTTTTAGATCCTCCATGTGAAGAAATAAATGAACACTTAGAGAATTGTAAAGAGGATGGGGCATTTTCAGCCTTGGCTGATGGTTATTCCATTTCTTCTTGATCTTGACAAGTTTTTCAATACTACTTACACTCGCCCATGCCATTATGACCCTTATCATGACAAGATTGCTGGAGGATTCGTACAATAAGAATATCCGAGGAAATATCATGCTTACTTTGTTTCTAGATGTTGATTATGAAGGTAAGCATGATATGTTTCTGTCATTTGTTGATATATTACCATTCTTTTTAATAATGCTTGATCTTGTTTTCATTGCAGGATTAGAGTTACTCTGAAGGCTACATTGGAAACATGACTTCACGTAGTATTCTGGTTTATTCAATAGTTAGGGTAGGTTTAGCAATAGGTTTTCTTTCAGTTTAATTTCTCACTAGTTCTATTTTTAATATTGCAGTCATGAACGCAAGTGGGCGCACCACGAGAACCATAATACGGTTGTTGTCAGGGAAGTCCCCTTGATCCTTTTCTCTTTACTCTTAGTTGAACATTTATTTTCAAAAACGCAAGATCGTCATGAAAATCTTAAATGGAAAGTAAAGAGATAAATGAATCCGAATCAGCCTTGACCCAAGGTACCATGAGTAGGACTGCTTTTCCATCATTCAGGATTTTCCTACTTTCTTTCAGTTTCCCAAGGGATTCGTTGCATGAGGTTTTCAGATGCACCTTCTGTACATATTTGCTTTTATTTTGGTTGTTTGGATTTCTTTGCTTTCCAATTTTTTCTTCGATGGCGTGTTTTTATTTCTCCCTTATGCTTACCAGTTTTGCTTTTGGAAACACACATACCTGCATTACTGAGCTATTCAGATAAAGAAAACAGAAAATTCCTTCACTGAAATAACTGCTAAGAAAATTGTATGAACATCAATTATATACTTCTAGAATTTATATCTGTGTTGGAAAAATCTGTTGTTTAAAAGGAGTTGACTGATTTTGATCTCTGAGCAAAGCTTGTCATGATCATCCATTATCTTTTTACGTTGTCCCCTTTCCGTAAAGGAATGAATCAGAGGATGTCTCCCTGTCTTAGGAAGTTGGTTTTGTAAATAAATCATCTCTGGATCTCAATGAAGGACAGTTCTAAAAAAATTTGATGAGGTCTAAAACAATTATGTTGAAAAATCATGATTTTCAGCGTCACCCCGCTCAGTTATATATCTATGAAAAACAAAACAAAATAAATTATCAATAAAATTTGTGGGAAGTGCTTGTAAACCCGTCGGGATACTGAACAGGTATGTTGGCAGTGGGTAAATACATGCATGACACCAAGACAACTTCGCCGGGGTAATGAACAGGCCCGCTGGCAGCGAAGCAATGTCGGGTATATGAAAATTTACAAAAAGGAAACCTCTTTAATGTCCTTTATTCTAATGCAAAACTTCTTAACAGGATACAGATGTCAGAGTGGGCTAAATGGAAACCCTGTCGAGGCTATGGACGCCTGCTGGAAACAGTGGCTATGCCAACAATATTGGATATTTTATCTTTAATATTGTGACTTGTTGATCTTAAGATTGTTATTAGTTTTCATCTTTTGAAACACTGCTGGAATAGTTGGTTAATGATGATGTTTATACTATTTTCTGGTTGTTGTTTTTGAGTTGAAATTATCTTTGTTGTCCTAATCTGAATTTGTTTCTTTTGATAGAGATAAATGCTTCTACCAGTATGTCACCATTGTTGGCAGCCAATTCACATTTTTCATTGTCTTATAAGTTGCCTAAACCAATGTTTCACAAACATCGATTTTTCGTCGCAATTTTCAAATGAACGATGCTTTTATTCTTTCCGCATTTTCGCACCCCTATCTTCGTTTTGTTTTCACGACTGTAAGCGTGAAAACTTAGTCCTTCAAATTCTCATTAGAATCATTGTTTGAACTGTCGTCAACCTTCTGATTGATATGCCCTTTGCGCTTACATTTCACTTATCATTTTGCAGCTCGAAAAACTTTCGAACTATACCCATTGGACATTTTTTGATTGATTATGTGACTTGGTTTCATTATGTTTGCGATGCTTTGGATTTACATATTTCTTATTTGGCCTACTTAACCATTGGTTTCACAACAATGCATAGGCATTATGGTTAAATCTTTCACATATATCTTTGATATGATACCTATGTTTGTGTTTACAAAACTATTGGCATGTTGGTCAAACTTTTGATATAAGAGATTACAATACATTAGCTCATGGTTAATTATTTGGTTTTGGTTTCTAATTGAATATTTGATGGTTTGAAACTATGGCATAATGTTTTGATTGCACACGTTGTTTATACACTTACCATTGTTTCATTGGTTAGCCAAGCAACATGATTTTTGAACTATGCTATAGTGGGTTGAACAGCTATGAAAACTGGCGGTTGTACTTTCGTAATAACTCTTGCGCATGGAAGAAGTAAGCTCTACCACCCTCGCACACTTTTCATTAATGCCTGCCTCCTTACAAGGTTAGCTCTGTTGATTTTTGGGAAAATATCTGAGCCTACTCTGTTCAAACCCTTGTCCCTTAGCCTGGCTCACTATGTGTTCTCTCCTGGCTCCTGTAGGGTGAATTCAAACCCCATGGTGTTCAGATTTAGTTTTGGTTTCATTATTGCCAGAGAAGAGTGCTTAAGACTACCCCCATAATTTCCCCCAGAGTCACATTTTTGCGTGAGCGGTTCTGGGAAAACGGTTTTGAATTAGACCAAACCGTTGAAAACCTAGAACCGTTTTTAGCCCCTTTACCCTCTTCATGAGTAGTTTCCTCAGAAATTGAGTGGTTACAGTGATCTAGCTCATATTTTTCAAGTCAATTTTCAGATCTTTTCAATGGATAAAGGGAATGTATTGGGTCTGTATGCATTTGCCAGAATGCTTATCACTTCTTCAGATCTGTTCTTCAGAACTCCCTCTCACCTATCAATTCATCTCGTCACTATACAGGTATGAATTTTGGTATCATTTTAATTGTGTGAATGATCGGGGTTGATATAATGAGTTGAATTCTGTTTTCGAATAGCCCTGTGTATATTTCGAAATAGCTCTTGCTAAAAATAAATGAAATTTCATTTGGATATATGATTTGATCACTCCCAGTTTAGACACCGATAGATGCTCATTTCGATTTGATTGGTTTTCGTTTGATTTGATTTGATCATGTGTCTGATTGATTTAACGAAATGGACGTTGTGCTGTCAATTGAATTGGTTTGATATCTACTCTGAAAAGTAAGTTTTCATGCTCAAATTAGAATACGATCGTGTTGGATTTGATTTTGTTATGGTTCGGATGCTCTGATTGGTAAACTATTTCAATGAGTTTGTTGGTTATGATATGCTCTGTCATATAATTTTCAAAGTTGAAATATTTCTCTGTTCGGTTTTAATTTGGGAAAAAAATGACTCTATTTCTATAAAAACAATATTCTCATGTAAGCCTGTGCAAGTAATGTTCATGCCCGAATCGTGGGACAGTTTTGATTTACTATGATTATGTTAAAACCCCTCACTGTTTGATTCGCTTAAAAATATTGTTGTCTATTTTCAGTTGGTTTGATTGCTCTCATGAGTTAGATTCACATTGTGAAATGCTGCTTTGTTTGTTTTCAACTTGCAAATGAATTGGTCAATATTTGTTGTCTCTATCGAATCCGGTTATAATGCGTTTCAAACAAATAATTTTGACAAAGGAAATCGATCTTGTCTACCCAGTTTACTAAAAGCAAACGATCATATAATTCTTGTGAACCCTGTTACCAGCTGGGTAATTTCTTTACGACTTCGTTTATGGGAAGTTGTGTGCTAATTAAATGTTGGTTATATCAATACAGTTATAACAGTTTGAAAACGATTTTGTTTCGATTCGATTGTGTTACCTTTTCATGAGACGGTATAACAATTGCATGAAATTTGTTTTAATTGTATTGATTACACTGGATATGAAACGATTTCCTTCTTGTTTGANGAGGATGGGGCATTTTCAGCCTTGGCTGATGGTTATTCCATTTCTTCTTGATCTTGACAAGTTTTTCAATACTACTTACACTCGCCCATGCCATTATGACCCTTATCATGACAAGATTGCTGGAGGATTCGTACAATAAGAATATCCGAGGAAATATCATGCTTACTTTGTTTCTAGATGTTGATTATGAAGGTAAGCATGATATGTTTCTGTCATTTGTTGATATATTACCATTCTTTTTAATAATGCTTGATCTTGTTTTCATTGCAGGATTAGAGTTACTCTGAAGGCTACATTGGAAACATGACTTCACGTAGTATTCTGGTTTATTCAATAGTTAGGGTAGGTTTAGCAATAGGTTTTCTTTCAGTTTAATTTCTCACTAGTTCTATTTTTAATATTGCAGTCATGAACGCAAGTGGGCGCACCACGAGAACCATAATACGGTTGTTGTCAGGGAAGTCCCCTTGATCCTTTTCTCTTTACTCTTAGTTGAACATTTATTTTCAAAAACGCAAGATCGTCATGAAAATCTTAAATGGAAAGTAAAGAGATAAATGAATCCGAATCAGCCCTGACCCAAGGTACCATGAGTAGGACTGCTTTTCCATCATTCAGGATTTTCCTACTTTCTTTCAGTTTCCCAAGGGATTTGTTGCATGAGGTTTTCAGATGCACCTTCTGTACATATTTGTTTTTATTTTGGTTGTTTGGATTTCTTTGCTTTCCAATTTTTTCTTCGATGGTGTGTTTTGATTTCTCCCTTATGCTTACCAGTTTTGCTTTTGGAAACACACATACCTGCATTACTGAGCTATTCAGATAAAGAAAAAAGAAAATTCCTTCACTGAAATAACTGCTAAGAAAATTGTATGAACATCAATTATATACTTCTAGAATTTATATCTGTGTTGGAAAAATCTGTTGTTTAAAAGAAGTTGACTGATTTTGATCTCTGAGCAAAGCTTGTCATGATCATCCATTATCTTTTTACGTTGTCCCCTTTCCGTAAAGGAATGACTCAGAGGATGTCTCCCTGTCTTAGGAAGTTGGTTTTGTAAATAAATCATCTTTGGATCTCAATGAAGGACAGTTCTAAAAATTTTTGATGAGGTCTAAAACAATTATGTTGAAAAATCATGATTTTCAGCGTCACCCCGCTCAGTTATATATCTATGAAAAACAAAACAAAATAAATTATCAATAAAAGTTGTGGGAAGTGCTTGTAAACCCGTCGGGATACTGAGCAGGTATGCTGGCAGCGGGTAAATACATGCATGATGCCAAGACAACTTCGTCGGGGTAATGAACAGGCCCGCTGACAGCGAAGCAATGTCGGGTATATGAAAATTTACAAAAAGGAAACCTCTTTAATGTCCTTTATTCTAATGCAAAACTTCTTAACAGGATACAGATGTCAGAGTGGGCTAAATGGCAACCCTGTCGAGGCTATGGACGCCTGCTGGCAACAGTGGCTATGCCAACAATATTGGATATTTTATCTTTAATATTGTGACTTGTTGATCTTAAGATTGTTATTGGTTTTCATCTTTTGAAACACTGCTGGAATAGTTGGTTAATGATGATGTTTATACTATTTTCTGGTTGTTGTTTTTGAGTTGAAATTATCTTTGTTGTCATAGTCTGAATTTGTTTCTTTTGACAGAGATAAATGCTTCTACCAGTATGTCACCATTGTTGGCAGCCAATTCACATTTTTCATTGTCTTATAAGCTGCCTAAACCAATGTTTCACAAACATCGATTTTTCGTCGCAATTTTCAAATGAACGACGCTTTTATTCTTTGCGCATTTTCGCACGCCTATATTCGTTTTGTTTTCATGACTGTAAGCGTGAAAACTTAGTCCTTCAAATTCTCATTAGAATCATTGTTTTAACTGTCGTCAACCTTCTGATTGATATGCCCTTTGCGCTTACATTTCACTTATCATTTTGCAGCTGGAAAAACTTTCGAACTATACCCATTGGACATTTTTTGATTGATTATGTGACTTGGTTTGATTATGTTTGCGATACTTTGGATTTACATATTTTTTATTTGGCCTACTTAACCATTGGTTTCACAACAATGCATAGGCATTATGGTTAAATCTTTCACATATATCTTTGATATGATACCTATGTTTGTGTTTACAAAACTATTGGCATGTTGGTCAAACTTTTGATATAAGAGATTACAATACATTAGCTCATGGTTAATTATTTGGTTTTGGTTTCTAATTGAATATTTGATGGTTTGAGACTATGGCATAATGTTTTAATTGCACACGTTGTTTATACACTTACCATTGTTTCATTGGTTATCCAAGCAACGTGATTTTTGAACTATGCTATAGTGGGTTGAACAGCTATGAAAACTAGCGGTTGTACTTTCGTAATAACTCTTGCGCATGGCAGAAGTAAGCTCTACCACCCTCGCACACTTTTCATTAATGCCTGCCTCCTTACAGGGTTAGCTCTGTTGATTTTTGGGAAAATATCTGAGCCTACTCTGTTCAAACCCTTGTCCCTTAGCCCGGCTCACTAGGTGTTCTCTCCTGGCTCCTGTAGGGTGAATTCAAACCCCATGGTGTTCAGATTTAGTTTTGGTTTCATTATTGCCAGAGAAGAGTGCTTAAGAATACCCCCATAATTGCCCCCAGAGTCACATTTTTGCGTGAGCGGTTCTGGGAAAACAGTTTTGAATTAGATCAAATCGTTGAAAACCTAGAACCATTTTTAGCCCCTTTACCCTCTTCATGAGCAGTTTTCTCAGAAATCGAGTGGTTACAGAGATCTAGCTCATGTTTTTCAGGTCAATTTTCAGATCTTCTCAATGGCTAAAGGGAATGTATTGGGTCTGTATGCATTTGCCAGAATGCTTATCACTTCTTCAGATCTGTTCTTCAGAACTCCCTCTCACGTGTCAATTCGTCTCGTCACTATACAGGTATGAATTTTGGTATCGTTTTAATTGTGTGAATGATTGGGGTTGATATAATGAGTTGAATTTTGTTTTCGAATAGCCCTGTGTATATTTCGAAATAGCTCTTGCGAAAAATAAATGAAATTTCATTTGGATATATGATTTGATCACTCCCAGTTTAGACACCGATAGATGCTCATTTCAATTTGATTGGTTTTCGTTTGATTTGATTTGATCATGTGTCTGATTGATTTAACGAAATGGACGTTGTTCTTTCAATTGAATTGGTTTGATATCTACTCTGAACAGTAAGTTTTCATGCTCAAATTAGAATACGATCGTGTTGGATTTGATTTCGTTATGGTTCAGATGCTCTGATTGGTAAACTATTTCAATGAGTTTGTTGGTTATGATATGATCTGTCATATAATTTTCAAAGTTGAAATATTTCTCTGTTCGGTTTTAATTTGGGAAAAAAATGACTCTGTTTCTATAAAAAGAATATTCTCATGTAAGCCTGTGCAAGTAATGTTCATGCCCGAATCATGGGACAATTTTGATTTACTATGATTATGTTAAAACCCCTCACTGTTTGATTCGCTTAAAAATATTGTTGTCTATTTTCAGTTGGTTTGATTGCTCTCATGAGTTAGATTCACATTGTGAAATGCTGCTTTGTTTGTTTTCAACTTGCAAATGAATTGGTCAATATTTGTTGTCTCTATCGAATCCGGTTATAATGCGTTTTAAACAAATAATTTTGACAAAGGAAATCAATCTTGTCTACCTAGTTTACTAAAAACAAACGATCATATAATTCTTGTGAACCCTGTTACCAGCTGGGTAATTTCTTTATGACTTCGTTTATGGGAAGTTGTGTGCTAATGAAATGTTGGTTATATCAATACAGTTATAACAGTTTGAAAATGATTTTGTTTCGATTCGATTGTGTTACCTTTTCATGAGACGGTATAACAATTGCATGAAATTTGTTTTAATTGTATTGATTACACTGGATATGAAACGATTTCCTTCTTGTTTGATTATGATTTTGTTAGACCCGATTCTCTGGTGATTCAATGAACATAGTACACCTATCTTTGTTGAATGATTTTATGATTTTGTTTTGATTTCAAATGGTATGACAAGCTCCAATTGAAATAAATCGTTTTCAAATGGCTATTGGGTGATAATTCAATTTAATCTCCTTAAAAGATTTTCATTTTATTTCAATTATGATTTTGTATCTTATTTTAGACTAGCTACAGAATCAGATGATTCTATAGCTAGTCTACAGAATTAAATTTTCTATCATTTATTAATAAAAGATCCTTCTAATTTCTTCATTTTTTGTCCTTTTCAGGTGAATTCAAATTGCATGGGATGTGATGGACAGTTTAGAGGATATTTGGATGTTTTAGATTCATTTTAATTTCCTAGATTAGACAACTTTGGGATATCTTCCCAGATTTATGTAAACAGTTTTATAACTTCCACAGGGAGGTTTTACCCTGTGGAAAACCTTTAAATACTTATTATTTTTTGTAATAAGGATAATCCTTGCCTGTG
The DNA here is from genome assembly GCA_000966675.3 of Picea glauca. Lineage (NCBI taxonomy): Eukaryota > Viridiplantae > Streptophyta > Pinopsida > Pinales > Pinaceae > Picea > Picea glauca. Next base: position 15,718 of record JZKD02S0455746.1, read on the forward strand.
GGAGAACCAAGATTATGGATATCTAATACAGGCTGAGACAGAAGTTGATGTTCTGCTACAACTTTCGCTTTTCATAATATCAATTTTGTGTTTCATGTTATGCTTATCACTTTGCATTTGATTAGTGACTACTTTAGTTATCATAGTCTTTTGCAAATGGTATGAATTCATTAATATGATCCATATTTGATTTCTTCCTTTACTTATAAACACAAAAATTACTTGACTCAGCTTGTGAATGACAGATTTCTCTTCTTCATCAATTGAATTATTAAGTATAAGTTTTTCCATACAGGTTTACCTAATTGTGGAGATTTATAAATCCTATAATTGTTGTGATTTTTATGTCTTGTTTGTCCTGTAAATAAACTTAAAGAGCACTACAACTATCATTTACAAGAAGCCTCTAGATTATTCGGTGCGAGTTTCCTTCCTCGGATTTGCTAGCACAATCATCATACATGAGACAAACCTGGAGCGTTTCCAGGTCAATTTGTTATTTATTTGTTTAGTATATTATTAGTATTTTAGTTAGATATATTTGTATTTTAGATTAGTAATTTAGTTTAGTTATTTTCTGTTTTATTTATGTTCATAAAATTATGAAAGCAATAAAAATATCTCTCGCTGTCTTAGGGAAGAATGCAAATGAGTTTTTCAGGTTTTAATTAAATCTCTAAATTGTCAATATTGTACATTTTGTGAATAAATAATTAGATTAGTTTGCTTTAATAATTAGTTTTAGTTTAGTTTGNTCCTGTAAATAAACTTAAAGAGCACTACAACTATCATTTACAAGAAGCCTCTAGATTATTTGGTGCGAGTTTCCTTCCTCGAATTTGCTAGCACAATCATCATACACAGGACAAACCTGGAGCATTTCCAAGTCAATTTGTTATTTATTTGTTTAGTATATTATTAGTATTTTAGTTAGATATATTTGTATTTTAGATTAGTAATTTAGTTTAGTTATTTTCTGTTTTATTTCTGTTCATAAAATTATGAAAGCAATAAAAATATCTCTCACTGTCTTAGGGAAGAATGCAAATGAGTTTTTCAGGTTTTAGTTAAATCTCTAAATTGTCAATATTGTACATTTTGTGAATAAATAATTAGATTAGTTTGCTTTAATAATTAGTTTTAGTTTAGTTTGTTTAGTAGTTAGTTGTAATTAGATTAGTTTATTAGTTAGTTTTATTTATTAGTTAGTTTATTTTGTTTTATATAGTTTTAGATTAGTTAGTTTAGATTAGTTTTCTTTTGTTCTTCTAGGACTTTAGATCGGCTAACGGAGCCGCTAAACCTGTCAGGGTGGTTCATCCCAAACGGCTTGGGTTATTAGACAACCCCGGACCGGTTCCACTCTCTCAGTTGACGGATAGTCGATTTTTCCCGTCAACAAATCCGAGACATTGCATGAATCCCAATGTGTGAATAAATTTCTTGTATTCAAACACAAGGGAAACCACCCAGTCAATGACCAATGAAGAGATTTCATATGTTGGTTTCAATCTCACCTACCAAGGATGAATGCCTGCCCAAGGTGTTGTACCCTCCCCAGCTACCCGCCGGGCGGGCCACGCCACTACTCGCACACCTCACTTTTCACTCTTACTATTTCTTTGTATCCCTAGAACACACACACACACACACACACACACACACAGATATATATGTATATGTATATGTATATGTATATGTATATGTATATATGTAATGAATTTCTAATGAATTTCAAACAAATAACACA